>PGFW01024027.1:6183-24186 GCA_003123925.1 Haematobia irritans
CGTGGGTTCGATTCCTGCTTCGACCGACCATCAAAAAGTTTTTCAGCGGTAGATTATCGCACCTCAATAAAGCTGGTGACATTTCTGAGGGGTTCAAAGCTTCTCTAAATGGTTTCACTGCAATGTGGAAGGCCGTTCGGACTCGGCTATAAAAAAAAGGAGGTCCCTTGTCATGGAGCTTAACATGGAATCGGGCAGCACTCAGTGATAAGAGAGAAGTTCAGCAATGTGGTATCACAATGGACTGAATAGTCTAAGTGAGCATGATACATCGGGCTGCCACCTAACCTAACCTGGGACCACTTTGAGAAGATCGCAAAAAATAAACATCAAAGCTTTAATAAGCAGAGGTTCATGTATACAAGGGAGCGAAGTCTATATTGATTATTAGACGAGATTAACTCTGATTGAGGGAGCCACCGTGGTACAATGGTTAGCATACCCGCCTTGCATACACAAGGTCGTGGGTTCGATTCCTGTTTCGACCGAACACCAAAAAAGTTTTTCAGCGGTGGGATATTCCACCTCAGTAATGCTGGTGACATTTCTGAGGGTTTCAAAACTTCTCTAAGTGGTTTCACTGCAATGTGGAACGCCGTTCGGACTCGGCTATAAAAAGGAGGTCCCTTGTCATTGAGCTTAACATGGAATCGGGCAGAACTCATTGATAATAGAGAAGTTCACCAATGTGGTATCGCAATGGACGGAATAGTCTAAGTGAGCCTGATACATCGCGCTGCCATCTAACCTAACCTAACTCTGATTGACGGAAGGGACGATACCAGGAACAGCAAGCAATGTGGAAACATTCCGGGTAGCTTGGGGTCATGCTATTTATTTGAACAATAGTACAAGACCGGATATCTGGTCTTTTACACACATGACTCCGGATAAGCCGATTTGGATCCAAACACCTAGATTCTGTTTCGACTTTCAAACCACAGTATGGTTCTGTTCAATAACTGTTATGATTCATGACCATACTAGAATAAAATATTAGATTAAAGGTTTAATTGGAAACCGAAATACGAGAAAATTTAACCCATTGCTACGAGTTATGGAGCCAACCCGGACTGAGTTAAAGGAATGACGACAACAGTACTATGGGACTCGAATGAAATCAAAACCAGGGAGAATAAAACGACACGAATTTAGGTACCAGAATTAGAGAATACAGACATTTGGAAGAGTATGGAGATTGGTAGAAATATTAACAGCATTACTGAGAGAAGATGATCCATCTCTGGATACCTTTATGAGAACCCCGAGTAAAAATTAAGCTGGTGAGGGTGACGATATTCGGAGAAAGCCGAATGGCTAATGCAGTCTTAAAAGGAGGGTCAAAATCTTTGGATTCAAGTAAACTTTTTTTAATGTGCAGTTTAGAATTTATTCATTTAAACGACAAGAATTTAGGGTACCAGAATTAGAGAATACAGGTTATTTGGGAGGAGTATAGAGCTTTGTAGAAATATTATCAGCATTACTGAGAAAAGATGATCCATCTCTGAAAACCTTTCGGAGGAAAACCATTCGGAGGAAGCCGAATGGCTAATGCAGTCTTAAAAGGAGGGTCAAAATCTTTGGATTGAAGTAAACTTTTTTTCATGTGCAGTTTAGTATTTATTCCTTAAAAAAACAGAACAATTTTCCTCACTTTAATGACCCAATACCTCATCGAAAGAATATCTTTATATCTAAGACATTTGGTTTTCATCTGGGACTTAAAACAGAGACGTTATATTAACCCTCTCATGCCCAATGTTGCCTATAGGAATATTGTGCTTATAAAGGGTGGTTAAATTGTACACTGAAAAAAATATTGTCGTGAGGTCAAAGATTTCATGTCTTTAAAATACGAATGCAAATTTTTCTTAGCATAGAAGACGCATTTCTCTAAAATAAAGTTATTTTCCTTGTCCAAAAGTCAATAAACTTTTCAATGAAGTCGTATTGTCCTTATAATTTAAGCGATTTGACTTAAAAATGGGTATCTTAACATGAAAGAAAAAAATGTATAGGTAAGGTCAACTTGACTTAATATTCAAAAAAATCTTTAAATTTAATGAAATTGTCTTAAATTTGTTGTCTTTTTGAATCTTGACTACAAAGCAAAAAATCGTTCAAATATTAGGACATGTTTTTCAAAAACTTTATTTTTAAAGAAAGTTTTTTTACTTCAAACATAAGCATAAATTATCTACTGGAACTCGAGTCCTAATTGGAAAATAAAGTTGCCTTTTACTCGCTTTTAAAGGACTTTGATAACATATGCCAGAAAAAAAAGCTGAGAAAGCGAAAAATTAAAATTTGCTTCCTAGAAGCACAAGTACACAAAAACCTAAAATTTAAAAGAGAATTGTGTCTTAAAAGTATTCCTTACTTGTATTCTCCGCTCTTCTTGGCTCGGAATCAATACCAAATTTTTTTAAAGCAAAGACAAAATCTTTGGAACCGAGTATGCTTTTTTTCAGTGTAAGGGCCGATGTTGAATGTGAACCACACCTAAACGCCAAGTTTTTTTCCGAATTTTATTTGACATTTCTCTATTTCAGACTTACTCAATTTGAACCATGGAGAGATACACAATCCAACAACGTGTTAAATGGTTCCAAGAAATGGCAACAATGGATGATCAATTTTCGAAGAAAATCATCTTCAGTGATGAGGCACATTTTCACCTCAGTGGATTCGTCAATAAACAGCATTGCCGCATTTGGGCGAATGAGAATCCATAGTTGATTGTCGAAAAACCATGCCACCCACAAAGAGTGGCTGTTTTGGTGCGGTTTATGGGCATGGCGGCATCATTCGGCCGTAGTTTTCCAAAATGAGGCCGGTCAGGCAGTTACTGTGAATGGTGTTCGCTATCGTAAGATGATAAGGAACTTTTTATGGCCCGAATTGGAAGATATGGATGTGGACGATATGTGGTTTCAGCAGGACGGTGCCACTTGCCACACAGCTAACGAAACAATGGCTCTTTTGCGCAACAAATTCAATGGCCGTGTTATCTCACGTAATGGCGATGTCAATTTGCCGCCAAGATCATGTGATTTGACACCGTTGGACTTTTTTCTTTGGGTTATTTGAAAGAAAAGGTGCACGTCGATAAGCCAGCAACAATTCAAGAGCTAAAGGATGAGATAATTCGCACATTAACGGCATTAGAACCTCCATTTAGTTCAGACGTCATCGAAATTTGGACCATCGGATGAGGTGTTGCCACCGATGGTCGGGCGCCCATTTGGCGATATTTGTTCCATACATAAATTGAGCAAATAACCAATATCATCATAATAAAATAAAAATTACAATAATTTCCTAAATACGTTTGTGTTTTATTCAAAATCAACAATCGGCCCTCGAAATTTTAACCAACTTTATTTTTCATTGTTCGATATGTGATTTTTTTCTGCATTGTGTGAGGAACCAGGATAGCAAGGACTTTGAGTTTTTTGCATTTCATAGTGTGTGTCAAGACTAACATAATATAGCGCATAAAAATTTTTTTAGACCATTGTCATTTTAATTCGAGCATGAGAGGAGTTAACATATATCCGTGTTCATTGTGTTTTTCATGATTTATTAATTTTGCGGTTAGAAGCGTATCTGATTCAAAATTCATACATCCATTGCTTTCATTTGTCCAATGCGACAAATTGGTAGCCATAATTTGGTTAAACTAAATTCCTCTATAATTGATACAAATTCGATTTTTTTTTCGCTAACAATTCTATAATATTGACGTTAATGCAAATTAATCGATAAGTAGATGATTACTTATGCAAATTCAGTTTGTTTATGCCACAAATTCTCAATATATTACCATAAACCCAAATAAGCCTATTCAGTAAAGACAGTCGACAGGACAAGTGTATAGAATGAAAAACAGAATAATACACAAACAACACCAATACAACACGAGCCCAATTTTTAACAAAACAAAGCCAAAAAAACACACACACACAATCAATAATAATAAAATGAATAAATTATACATTAAAAGACGGTAACTAAGTAATGAGTAACATGATATGAAGATTTTCTAAAAGCCTTGAAGGTAGAGTAGGCTGCTACATAACTGCAGGTTTCTAGAGGAGCAAATTAGTCGGAGGCGATAAAACAAAAAAAAACAGTACAACAAGTATAAAATAATGCAAAATGTAAAAGTTAAATCATTATTAAATATATATGCAAAAAATGAACAAGGCAACTTATAAGCAATAATAAATAAAAAAAAAAACACAACTCAAAATGACATGAGGATCTAAGGTGCAATACTCAGAATACTTTGTCACTTAGATCAAGCAGAGAGAGTAAACGAAAACAAAAATTTGAGACTATTCATATGACATATATTGTAAGTTCAAAAATATGAAAGTGATACTTTAAATGTATATGTCTAGCAATGTGAATAGGACATTATTAATATGATTAACAAGTGAACAAAAAACAATAAAAAATAATTAAAATAATTCATCATTACCCTTAAACATGAAACAAACAAAAATATATACAAAAACATTCTTTCAAAACATACATACAATCAAATAGCATACAAAAAACTCATAAAAAAATTTTTATGAGAAAAAAAAACACAAAACAAAACACAATTGAAAATGCCATATGAATGGAAGTGGACCAATGCAATCTTCAATGTGTTTGTTAATTTATCATTTTTAGCTGTTATATATATCGTATTTATGGTATCTGAATGGAATTGACAACAAATAATGAAATGTAAAACTTAACGCAAATATATACTAATTAGAGAATATAAACAAAAGCGAATCTATTCAGTGTTTGAACACAACAAGGAAACTGAAAGGGAAAAAGGCGCGACATTCGACTGCAGTTGAAGTAGAATAAGGCAAATAACAAAGGCACACACAATGCGCATCCAGTATTAAGTCGCATTGGATCTGGTAGCAACATCTCAGCCCATACAGAGCACAGGCAAAGCTGGAGGCTACATAGACATATTGGCAACGAGACTTACACGCATACAATAAACATATGATATGTACGACAAGTAGAACAGTACGCTATATAATGGATATCATAAAATGTTTAATCAATGGCATTGTTGTCATCGATATTTAAGAAGGAAAATACGAAGAAGAACAAAAACACACACGAATGAATAAAACGGCACAGCTAATCTAAATCAGATAGTGAGACTCTAGGTGCTATAGCGTATTATGATTTGACGTTAATGTAAACATAGCTACAAATTCTTGAAGAAAGACAATTTGCTCACCGACTATATACGTTATAGTTGTATTAAGGGAACCGACTGTGGCGCGTAGGCTTATAAGTGTTAGGTTAGCGGTTAGAGTGGCAGCCCGTGTACTCAGGCTCACTTAGACTAATTCAGTCTCTTGTGATACCACATTGGTGAACTTCTTCTTTAGCACTGAATAGCTGCCGATTCCATGTTGAAGCCTCATGACAGGGACCTCCTTTTTATAGCGAGTTTGAAACGGCGTTCCACTTGCAGTGAAACCACTTAGAGAAGCTTTTGAAAACCCTCCGATAATGTCACACGCATTACTGAGGTGGGATATCCACCGCTGCAAAAACTTTTTTGGTGTTCGGTCGAAGCAGGAATCGACCCACGACCTTGTGTATATGCAAGGCGGGCACTGCTAACTTATTGGCCACGGAAACAACAATCGGGTGGCTGGTTAGAGCCCTCCGCAATTTAATTGTGAATAAATTTTTTGTTTCTCTTGTGCCCCATCGCTTATTATTGACAGTGTTGCAATCACGGATTTCCACTCGTGTTTAAAAATAAACTACCCAAACTTTGAAGAAAAATTTTACCACAAATCAACCAAATTAAACAAAAAACATATTTTCAAAGTTTATTACGAAAAAACCTTTTTTCTCCGAATAAATTAATGACCCCCCTCCCCTAACAGCGATAATTTGATGGGAATGAAACAACACGAAAATTAAATTTTTTAATTTAAATATAAGATATTGCATTTATTGAAAAATGTTGTTAAATTTTATTTCTATAAAAAATTTGGCCAAAATTTGATTTCTATAAAAAGTTTATCTCAAAAATTTTAAATTTTCTAAAAAAATTTTCGTCAAACATTTTATTTTTATTAATTAAATGCTTTCTCCATATTTCATATCTTATAGAAGGTTTTCTTTAAAGTTCTTTTCTATCTATTAGTAGGAAAAAAATGTGTGTTTCTTCGAAATAAATGGAACGACCCCCCCTTCCCTATCAGCGATATGTTGGCGCTATGAAACAACACGAATACTTACAAATTATGTAAAGATATTGCATTATATGAAAATTTTTATTCTATAAAAAAATTCTACAAAATTTTACTTTTTATTAAAAATTTGTCAAATTTTATTTCTATAGAAAATTTTGCTTAAAATTTTTATTTCTATAAAAATTTTGTCTGAAAAATTTTATTTCTATAAAAATTGTTTGTCAAAACTGTATTTTAAAGAAAGATGTTTGTCAAAATTTATTTCTATATAAAATTTTGTCAAAATTTTATGTTATCATAAAAATGTTCTGTAAACAACATTTTCATATCTATAGGAATGTTTTCTTGCAAGTTCTTTTTTCTATTCTATGAGTATGAAAAAATGTGTTTTCTTCGATATAAATGAAATGACCTCCCCCCCTATTCAGCGGGCCAATTTGTTGGATATGAAACAACACGAATATTACAATTTTGTAAAAAATATTGCATATTATAGAAAATTTTCGTAATTTTTTTTTTTTTATAGAACATTGGTCAAAACTTTATTTTCTATAATAAAATTTGTCAATAAAATTTTTCTACAAAAGTTTGTCAAAAAATTTTATTTGCTATTAAGGGGGGGGGGGGAAAATGTTGTCAAAATTTTATTTTCATACATGTTCTCAAAATTTTATTTTATAAAAAAAAATTTGTCAAACATTTTTTTTTTTTTAAATTTCTATAGAAAAATTTTTTTTAAAAATTCTATTTATGTAAAATGTTCTCCAACATTTTATGTCTATAGAAGGTTTTTCTTAAAATATTATTTCTATAAAAATTTTTAATCTCCAAATTTTATTTTTATAGAAAATTTGGTCATATTTCTAAAAAAAGGTTCGTATCAAAATTTTATTTCAATAGAAAATTTGATCAAAATTTTAATTTCTAAAAAAAAAACTATCGGTCAAAATTTAATTTCTATAGAAAATTTGGTCGACTTTTTATTTATATCGAAAATTAAAGTAGGTCTTACACTGAAAAAAAAAACATGCCCGGTTCTCAAGATTTTGTCCTTACTTTAAAAATTTTGTATTGATCGAGCCAAGATGCGGAGTAAGCGCATACTTTTAGACACAATTCCCTTTTTAAATTTATGGTTTTTTGTGTTCTTCGCCTTCTAAGATAGCAAATTTTTAATTTTTTCGTTATTTTTTCAGAATTGTTTCTTCATATGTCAAAAGTCCTTTAAAAACGATGTTAAAGACAACTTATTTTCCAAATTTTCATGGACTTCAGACTTCCAGTTAGAAATTATGCAATGTTTCAAGTAATAACGTCTTTAAATATAGTGTTGAAGAACATGTGCTATATTTGAACGCATTTTGCTTTGTATTCAAGCCTGCAAAAGACCCAAAGAATTTTTCTGAATTATTTAAAGTCAATTTTGGCCTAAGCCCAAACATTTTTCTTTCATGTTTATGATACCCATTTTTAATGAAATCACTTTAATACGAGTATTAAGGACAATACGAACTTCATTGTGAAAAAAGTTTATCTAGCGACACCAGAAAATAATCTGAAAAGTATATAGCTGCAATATAATTGGGAGAATGGATGCCAAACCATATTGAAAATGGGGTTAGACTAAAGCCATTGCAGCTACCCAAAAACGATCATGAGCCTCAACCCTTGCACAAAAAAATGGAGCCTAAGAATTTGCATTAGCTTGATGAAAATGGCAAGTTACTCTTAATTTGGCTTTTAGAAATCCAATCCAATAAAATAAATAATTGAATAGTTTGTGAAGAAACAAACGATGATCACTCTTTCGCTGCGTATTCATCGGACAGTTGAGGCACAAAATAAATGCCGAATATTATCGGGAAAATATCATAAGACATTTTTAAACCCTGGACACATCAACATCTGTATATCAGACCATGGATATTTCAACAGGGCTCAGCACCATCACATGCATTTAATTAAGAATAGCTTTGTCTCGCGCCGTGGACACGTTCATTAATTTCATGCTAAAGTCAAATCAAACCTTGAATGCAAATTTTTGATGTTGTTTCGATTTTTTCCCCTTTGAACCTAACCTCACATTATCTTATATTAAAGAAAATTATTATTTAAAATCTCAACTAGATAGAACTTCTTCATTAATCGAATCTATAAATGAGAATTTAAATTTATTGGTGTTTCCAAATAACAAAAAAAAAGTGTACCTAGTGTTTATTTCTTACTTAATTGTTGAAAGTAAGATAATTGGATTGCTGGTTCAGTATGCGCTACTTGCCATTACCAAAGTATGTGGCCATTGCAATAAAAAAATTACCAATGCTTATTAAACTTTAACAAAACGATGACTTTTGGTATTGAAATTTTCATTCATTTATACAATACAAAACAACAAAGCAATTATAACAACAAAACATACAAACTGTTGAGAAATAATTTATGAAAGAAAAACGAAATAAGATGAAAATATAAATAATAACCAGACAAAAAAACAACAAAAATAATAATTTAACAAATGTAAAAATCTATAGTGGTAACAAAAAAAAAATAACACAAAAATAATTGAATGCAAGAACCAACTGCATAAGGGACTTCATATACGATAGTACTATAAAAGCACACACGAAAATGACATTAAATGATAATACTTTGCTTAAATAAATAAATTTCAAGGTTAAAAGGTGACATATAAACAATTCATGTAGCAGACACAAAACAATTATCAACAAACTAAATTTATATATATATGAGAAAACCAACAACAACACTTACAATGGTAACATTGTAAAACAGTTTTTTTTTTAAATTCTAGCATACAATCAAAGCAGGATCACTGACATATTAAAATACGCACTTCCGTAATGATTTTATCATTATTTTGGTGTTGTTTGTATTTCGTCTTACAGGCGACAGCATGAAATGAAAGTTATTTTGTGCACCAAAAAAGCGAAAGGTTTCACACTTTACACAATAATTTTTGTTCGTTTTCCAGGTAACCTTGATAACTCGGACATGCGAAAAACACCAACACTAAAATAAAACAATTTGAATATTTTATTCAACTTGTAAAAACCTAATAATGATTGATCATGTTAAAGCTAAAATATTTGAAATATCTTTTTTTTTGTCAATTATTTCTTTTGCCTTAAAACTTATTGCGTTTGATTTTCTTTGGCTTATTGAAAATTCCTTCTGTTTGCCTATATATCTCCGATTTAGCAATACCATGATCGATGATTGCATTCCATAGCTAGATGTTAATTGACTTATTCAAGTGATTAACACTGAAACCAACGCAAACAGAATACCAAATTAAAATCGAAAAGTCCAATCATCCTAGGCCCATACAAACACTGGCTCAAAAAAAGAATTAAAATCGACATGTTTAAAGTTTCATTGCGTGGAGAAAAAAATTAAATAATTTCATGCAAAAAAAAAAATCCAATCACTTAATCTCTTTTAAAGTTTTTTTGCAACTTTAGCAATGTTTACATAGATAGGGGATTTCATACAAAGTTCAGTGCTTTACCTAAACAACCATATTATGGCTTGACTGGCATAACTAAAAAAATATTACAAAATTTTAAACTTAGCAAATTAAAAGTTTCTAAGTAATTACCTCCCCAGCAAGCAGCAGCCAGCAGTTCAGACTATCAAGATTATATTATGTTTTTTAGTGAAAAATATTTAACGTAATACATACCAAACAAAACGTCTTAAGATTCGAATGAATAAGAAGAAAATTTAATTGCCATTCCAAAGTCATAGACAAAAATGTTACAACATCGACATTGTTAATGTGAGTGTTGGCAAGGCGCAATATGACATTTAATTAAAACCATACGAAAGACTTAAGACACAAACATGATAGTATTAAACACATTCCACACTCTAAAATGTTGCCAAATAAGAAATAGAAAGATTTTTGCTTATTTTGGTGCTTTTTTTTTTTTGCTCTATGAGCCAATATAATTTGACATAGTAGTCATTAGACATAAAATACGCCTAAATCAAATGAAATATGAAATATTGTTGCACAATTGTTTCAAATACATTAATATTCCATGCTCAAAAGACATATAAAAAAATTTATAGATTTTATAGAAGAGTTTATTTCATGTCCTGTTTCTCCATTTGAATAAACAACTAGAAAAAGTTTAATTGAGCCATAGAAGTTCACCTTTTTCAGTTTGTATTTTTGAGATTTAATTAATTTTAACCCAGTTTAAATAGTCATACAAAGTTAAGAAAGTATTGTGTCCTCGCCGATTGTTTATACAAATTTCATTATCAGAATGAGAATGGAACAAGAAATTAGGCTACGTTGTCCTTACACAAAAGCTATTTTGAAATGAGAATTTTTTAAATAAAAATTTATTTCAATTTTATTTTTAAAATTTTTTAATTGAAAAATAAAGCCTACGAGTTTTTAATTCAAACAAGTATATACCCTCCACCATGGATTGCGTAGAAAACTTCTTACGAAAAAGAACTTTATACACAGTCGAATTACTTGGGCTGTGGTATCTTAAATCGTTTTCTAAATTGTGAGTTAGTCCACACGTGCTATATATTAGACAAAAATATATGTAAGTCTACAAATAATTACAAATCGATATGGACTTTTTCACGGTACGTAGGGAGCCAGAATTGAAATATGGTGACGCTTATATGCGGTGCTAATACATTTAATTATGACTTGATATGGAACCAATTTTTTGTTGTGATTGGGATCGATTTTATCTGAGGGTTATATATAACTATAGACCGATATGGACTAGTTAGAGCCCGGCTGGTTGCTTAACGGCCATATTACTAGCACAATGTGAACCAAATTTCAAACTGACTCGGATGAAATTTGCTCATCAAGAGGTTCCAAACCAAATCTCGGCGATTTCGGTTTATATGGGACTATATAATGATTATGGGGACTTGATATGGACACTTTTGGCAAGGTTTGTTAAATATCATATAGTAAAACCGCATACAAAATCAATCAGATCGACATGAATTTTTGCTTACTCCAAAGAAGGCACGGAGGTCAAATTGCTGGGGATCGGTCTATATGGGCTTATATATAATTGTAGCGTCTTGATATGAAACCACATCATGCATGGTGTTGAAGAATTACCATATACTAACATCACGCACCAAATTTCAATCGAATCGGATGAATTTTGTTCTTGCCAATGGGGCTCCGGTGAACAAACTGGGTGATATGATATGGGGGCTATAACTATAATTAATGGCACCGATTTTACAACAATTTTTGCATGGCGTATTGCGGCCATTTATACTAACACCATGCTACCAAAATCTTCCAGCCGGATCGGTATGAAAATTTATTCTCTCTCATATAAATATTCTTTAAAAAAAATTAATTCAAATAGAAATAAAACTCCAATTTTTAATTTCACTCTTTGGGCCTCTGGCAAACTTACCTCCAGTGTAATTCAGCCTCTGTTGTGGCAGCATCCTTTTCAGGCATTTTGTAATATTCATAAACAAATGATGTGGTACCATTCGATGTCTGAACCTGATGCAATTGTGGTGTACCCAATGCACTCAAATTCACTGAAGTCGCTGCCGATTCAATCAAATGTTGATGCTGTTGCTGCTGCTGATGTTGATCGTGGTCATGATGGTGATGATGTTGTTGTTGCTGCTGCTGTTGTTGTTGCTGTAGACCATTTGTGGTTTGTTGATCATCCGTTTGTTGGCCATGGTGGTGGCCAGCATGTGCCGCACTATCTGAGGGCGAAAGACTGAGTAGGGTTTGTGGTGTGGCCGCTGAGACTACAGTGGTCAATTGGGGATGTTCAAAATAGCGGGATGTAGCCACCGAAGAGGCAGGCAATTGATATGTGTTTCCATTGTGCTGATGTATGATCACCTCATGGGGACTGCTTTGATGATTTGAGGAAGACATGGAGAGTGAGGAGGCTTGTGATGAGGGGGTGGCGGGAGGTGGAGAAGCTGCATTCTGGTTGAGGGCATCGCCATTTGTTAAAACCGTACGAAAGAAAGAGAGAATTTAATTGGAAATTAAATTGAAAGATTTGTTTTGTGCATAACAAACTGAATTTGCATAAGTAATCATCTACTTATCGATTAATTTGCATTAACGTCAATATTATTAGAATTGTTAGCGAAAAAAAATCGAATTTGTTATCATTAAGAGGAATTTTAGTTTAACCAAATTATGGCAACCAATTTGTCGCATTGGACAAATGAAAGCAATGGATGTATTGAATTTTGAATCAGATACGCTTCTAGCCGCAAAATTATAAATCATGAAAAACACATAACATGGATATTAGTTAACCCTCTAATGCTCGAATTAAAATGCACAGGTCTAAAAAATTTTTATGCGCTATATATGTTAGTCTTGACACACACATGAAATGAAAAAATTCAAAGTCCTTGCTATCCTGGTTCCTCACACAATGCAAAAAATCACATATCGAACAAATAAAAATAAAGGTTGGTTAAAATTTCGAGGGCCGATGTTGATTTTGAATAAAACACAAACTATTTAGGAAATTATTGTAATTTTATTTTATTATGATATATTGTATTCTCAATTATGTATGGAACAAAATATCGGCCAAATGGGCGCCGCGACCATCGGTGGCACACCTCCATCGCGATGGTCCAAATTTTCGATGACGCTGAAACATAATGGAGGTTCTATGCCGTTAATGTGCCGAATTATCTCCATCCTTTAGCTCTTGAATTGTTGCTGGCTTATCGACGTGCACCTTTCTTTTCAAATACTCCAAAGAAAAAAGTCCAACGTGTCAAATCACATGATCTGGCGGCAAATTGACATCGCCATTACGTGAGATACACGGCCATTGAATTTGTTTGCGCAAAAGAGCCATTGTTTCGTTAGCTGTGTGGCAATGGCACCGTCCTGCTGAAACCACATATCGTCCATCAATTCATTCGGGCCATAAAAAGTTCTTATCATCTTACGAATAGCGAACACCATTCACAGTAACTGCTCCCGGCCTCATTTTGGAAAAACTAAGGCCCGAATGATGCCGCCAGCCCATAAACCGCACCAAACAGCACTCTTGTGTGGTTGCATTGGTTTTTCGACAATCACTCATGGATTCTCATTCGCCCAAATGCGGCAATGTCTGTTTATTGACGAATCCACTGAGGTGAAAATGTGCCTCATCACTGAAGATGATTTTCTTCGAAAATTGATCATCCACTGTTGCCATTTCTTGGAACCATTTAACACGTTGTTGGATTGTGTATCTCTCCATGGTTCAAATTGAGTAAGTCTGAAATAGAGAAATGTCAAATAAAATTCGGAAAAAAATTGGCGTTTAGGTGTGGTTCACATTCAACATCGGCCCTTACAATTTAACCACCCTTTATAAGCACAATATTTCTCTGCTAATAGGCAACATTGGGCATGAGAGGGTATAAGTACTAACGTCTCTTTTATTAGTTCCCAGATGAAGAACAAAATTTTTCGTTAGATATAAAGATATTCTTTCGATTGAGGTATTGGATCAATTAAAGTGAGGAAAATTGTTCTGTTTTTTAAAGGAATAAATGTCTAAACTGCACATGAAAAAAAGTTTACTTTTGTTTTCAATTCAAAGACATTTTAGCTCCATCTCTTCATTTAGACTCATATTAGCCATTCGTTTTTCTCCGAATGGTTTTCCTTCGAAAGGTTTTAGAGAATGGATACCATTCTTCAGTAATGCTGATAAATTTCTACAAAGCTTCATGACTCCTCCAAGATAACTTATTTTAATTCTGGTACCGGCTAAATTCCTTATGCATTCTATTAGGCCATAAGATTTTGACGCCTCTGTTTAAGACTGCACTTAGCCACATGTTCGGGCTTTCTCAGAATATGCGTTCTATGCCTCATCCAAGGTTCTTAATCAAAAATTTTACTCGGGCTTTTAAATAAAGGTTTTCAAGAGATGGATCATCTTCTCTCAGTAATGCCTGTATAATATTTCTACAAAGCTCATACTCCTCCCAAATACCTGTATTCTCTAATTCTGGTACCCTAAATTGTCGTTTTATTTAATGGTTTTTGATTTTCATTCACACAAAAAAGTTTACTTGATCAAAGCAGATTTTGACCTTCCTTTTAATGAAATGCTTTAATCCAGAATATAGTATCATTAAGAATTATTGACCAGCTCAATTAAAAAATTATTATCCGAATTAATATTTCAATTATACTATGATGTAATGTATTCTCTAATTTCAATTGGTTAATTATTTTTATTTTCAATTATTGTTCAAATGTAATGTTATTCTCATAAGTTTTATTAAATTGTTCGTGATTTTTTTTGTTTCGAGTCCATAGTGCTGTTGTCGTCATTCCTTTAACTCAGTCCGGGTTGGCTATATAACTCGTAGCAATGGGTTTAAATTTTCTCGTAATTTCGGTTTCCATTAAACCTTTAATCTAATATTTTATTCTAGTATGGTTCATGAATCATAACCAGTTATTGAACAGAACCATACTCTGGTTTGAAAGTCGAAACAGAAATCTAGGTGTTTTGGATCCAAATCGGCTTATCCGGAGTCATGTGTGTAAAAGAGCCGGATATCCGGTCTTGTACTATTGTTCAATAAATAGCATGACCCCAGCTACCCGGAATGTTTCCACATTGCTTGCTGTTCCTGGTTATCGGTCCCTTCCGTCAACTCAGAGTTAGGTTAGGTTAAGTGGCAGCCGCGATGTATCAGGCTCACTTTAGACTATTCGTCCCATTGTGCGACCGACATTGGTGATACTTCTCTATTATCATGAGTGTCTGCCGCGATTCATGTTAAAGCTCATGACAAGGGACGCTTCCCTTTTTATAAGCGCGAGTCCGAACGGCGTTCCACATTGCAGTGAAACCACTTAGAGAAGCTTTTGAACCCCGTCAAATGTCACCAGCTATTACTGAGGTGGATAATCCACCGCTGAAAACTTTTTTGGTGTTCGGTCGAAGACAGGAATCGAAGCCCACGACCCTTGTGTATGCAAGGCGGGCTATGCATAAACCATTGACATCGGTGGTCTAATTGATGTTATCTTCTCAAAATTTCAATATTGATCTTCGTTCCTTGTTCATGCTTTGCTATCTAAAGCTTTTGCATGTTTATTCAGTGGAAATTTCTCACAAGGTTCCGGTTAGGGCTTAGTGGCAGCCGATTAATCACTAGTAGCTATTACATTGAAACCATTCTGACCTTTTTACTGATCCCCGATTATGAAGCTCAGCGGGTCTTAAGCGGTCGACGGCCTTCAACTTGATATTAGAAGCTGAACGCAGATGTACCGTTTTAGGCATATACTTACGCGAACTTTATGTGTGGTCGAGGGGAAATCGACCAGCCTTTATCAGGGGATGCTACCGTGCCTTTATTTGGTTTTTCTTATTTCAATTTTGATCATGCTCGTTTGTTCTATTAACTTATTTTTTAATTGTCATCAGAACATTACTTAACGGTCCCCACCAATAACTTGTTTCTGTAAATTTGTGTGCATATTACTTTTCTTTTTTGTGTTATATTTTTAATATAATAAAATTCATAAATTTCACTTTCATTTAGACTTTTATGTCATTTGGTGATCAATAAAATTCGGTGAAATATTTTTTAATGGAAATATACATTTTTGTAAGATTTTAAGCTGGTATTAAACTCAATTAGGCTCAATAAGAACAGGTTTAGGAGAAAAAACAAACAATAAGAAACCTCTCCACCAGCATCCGAAATTAAAGCACAATAATGCAAAATCAAATTGAAAAGAATATTTAATCCGTAATCAATTTTATTTTAGCAAGTGATTTTTTGTTGCACTTGCTAATTTTTTTCTTAATTCTTTCTATAGTCCCAAGCTGCTAAAATTCTATAAAAACCATGAAGAGGGAAGATTATAAACCATCTAAAAGATGTTATTCATTTTTTTTTTCGAAATTATTTTATTATGTTGCTATTTTTGTGCTATTTTTGTTTAAGCGAGTTAATTTGCGTTTATTAAAGTAAATCAAATTGAAATGTCAAATGTATAAACCTGTGCTTGTTTTTGCATTTATAATTTATAGTAATATTGTGGGGATGCATATATATAATATACACGAAAAAATGGTGTTTTTTTTTTTTTTGAATTTTTTGTTTGTTTTATTTCTCTGTCTGTCCATCCATGATGGTATGTTTTTTTTGTTTTGTACAATCAGCAAATTTTAATGTTTTCTATAAGATTATGTATGTGCATTTTAATAATATGAAAAGAAAAAAGAATCCAAATGATATTGAAACAAAGTGATATGAATGGAAAAAAAGAATAACAAAGAAAAGCAATAATTTTGAGATATTTATGACTTTTAGCTGGATTTCTGACAAAAATTTTTTTTTTTTTTTTAACTGGGGGAAGAAGAGCTAAATAAAATTATATTTTTAGCCATTAAACTAAGATTATTTGTTTTTCGTAAAAGTGTATTGTTGTTTTTTTTTGGTATCAAAATAAATATTATTTAATAGCTGATTTACGATTTATATATGGCAATTTTTTTGTTTTAAGGATTTTATTTTTTTTTTAATATTTAAATGAAAAACAATTTAAAAAAATTAGAAATAAAATTAAATCTTTTGTCCAACTACTGTTCATACCTTTATTGCAAATATATTAATTCCAATTGTTATTGGTAGTCGACTTTATTTACTGAAATCGAGCTACAATAACTCTGCTCTTTCAGGCTAGCCGAATTCCATTTCGAATCCCTTAAGTCCACGGTATATAGTATTTGATATATGTCCCAAAAAAAAACTGTTATTTAATTCCTTTCTCTGTGTGTGGTCCATATTATATGGTGAATTTCAATATTTCGTTTCGTTTTAATGTTTTTCGTAATTTTTTTTGTAATATTTGTTAATCCTTTTTTTTCAATTTCCTTGAGCTCCTCAAGTAAATTTAATGTGTTGACATTTAATGGTTAAATCTTTTTATTATGTTTTCGTTACTTGGCAAAAGAAAACATTAACCAAGAAAGAAATTGCCTTTTTTCTCTTTCCTTCGTTCTATTCATTGATCTTAGAATTGGGTTTTTTACAGGGATGTGCAGTTACCCACATTTCTTGCTGTGTTTTATGTTGTAATATAACAATTTTTTTACGAATGATTAAACAAACGACAAAATATTGAAACCATGTGCTCTTCCAGGCCTTCTTTTTTTTTCTGCGTTCAAAAGAGCCAAAGGATAACAGTACTGGTGACATACAATGAGCTCCTGTTTCTTTGTATCCGACAAGCTTATCCTGCTATAGATTTCATGAGCGCAAATCAAACCTTAAGTTAGAATATGATCATAACGTAGAGACATTATTTTTGTTATAGAAGGCAATGCCTTAAAGGATAAATAATTTGCATATATTGCACTGTAAACTTCCCTTTTCTTCTTTCTGTATGTGGTGCTAGAAATATGAATGCCAAAAAAAAACACAATTATTTTTATTCAATTTTGTTGGCCCATATAGGGGGGGACCGTGTGAAATACGTTTTAAAATTTTATACTTTATCACAACTTTCTGACAAAGATATTTTGTTTTAAGGAGAAAGGTGTTTGAAAAAAAAACATCTCAAGATATTTTGAATAGTTAATTGCTGCTTTTTTCTATACAAAAAAAGAATAAGAATACACCACTTAAATTGGTTCTTGTAATATTTGCGCAGTTAAAAGTTCTTTTTCCGTAAAAAATAACATAACTCTTGCCTCACTTAGGCGTG
>PGFW01024027.1:40016-50824 GCA_003123925.1 Haematobia irritans
AATAAAACAACAATACACTTTTACGAAAAACAAATAATCTTAGTTAATGGCTAAAAATATAATTTTTTGTTAGCTCTCTTCCCCCAGTTAAAAAAAAAAAAAAACTTTTTTGTCAGAATTTCAGCTAAAAGTCATAAATATCTCAAAATTATTGTTTCTTTGTTAATTTTATTAACTTTTTTCCATTTCATATCATTTGTTTCAATTCATTTGGATTCTTTTTTTCTTTCATTATTATAAATGCACATACATAATCCTCTATAAAACATTAATAATTTGCTGATTGTACAAAACAAAAAAAACATACCATCATGGATGGACAGACAAGAAATAAAACAAACAAAAAATTCAAAAAAAAAAGAAACACCATTTTTTCGTGTATATTATATGTATGCTCCCCACAATATACTATAAATTATAAATGCAAAAACAAGCACAGGTTTAAACATTTGACATTTTCAATTTGATTTACTTAATAAACGCAAATTAACTGCTTAAAAAAACCAAAAATAGCAACAATAATAAAATAATACGAAAAAAAAATGAATACATCTTTTGATGGTTATAATCTTCCTCTCATGTTTTTATAGAATTTTAGCAGCTTGGACTATAGAAAGAATTAAGAAAAAAATTAGAAGTGCAACAAAAATCACTTGCTAAAATAAATGATTAACCCGTTAATGGATAAATATTCTTTTCAATTTGATTTTGCATTATTGTGCTTTAATTTTGGATGCTGGTGGAGAGGTTTCTTTATTGTTTGTTTTTTCTCCTAAACCTGTCTTATTGAGCTTAATTGAGTTTAATACCAGCTTAAATCTTACAAAATGTATATTTCCATAAAAAATATTCACCGAATTTTATTGATCACCAAATGACATAAAAGTCTAAATGAAAGTGAAATTTATGAATTTTATTATATTAAAATATAACACAAAAAAAGAAATAATATGACACAAATTTACAGAACAAGTTATTGGTGGGGGTTAGAAGTCTGATGACAATTAAAAATGTTGCTATAATTATACCAAATAAGGGTAGAGTAAAAAATACCGAGAATATGGGATCAACGTTAGATATTCATGTGGAAGTTAATAGTTTGAACCTAAAGCCTACGGAACGTTAAAATATTTCCACCTTGGAAAAACATGAAATAAGTTTGAATAGAAAGAAACGAACGCATGATCAAAATATAGAAATTTTGAAGAAAAAAAATCAATAAAGATGGTCCAACGGTTAGCATGCCCGCCTTGCATACACAAGGTCGTGGGTTCGATTCCTGCTTCGACCGACCATCAAAAAGTTTTTCAGCGGTAGATTATCGCACCTCATAAAGCTGGTGACATTTCTGAGGGGTTCAAAGCTTCTCTAAATGGTTTCACTGCAATGTGGAAGGCCGTTCGGACTCGGCTATAAAAAAAAGAGGGCCCTTTTCATGGAGCTTAACATGGAATCGGGCAGCACTCATGATAAGAGAGAAGTTCAGCAATTGTGGTACACAATGGACTGAATAGTCTAAGTGAGCATGATACATCGGGCTGCCACTAACCTAACCTGGGACCACTTTGGAGAGATCGCAAAAAATAAACATCAAAGCTTTAATAAGCAGAGTTCATGTATACAAGGGAGCGAAGTCTATATTGATTATTAGACGAGATTAACTCTGATTGAGGGAGCCACCGTGGTGCAATGGTTAGCATACCCGCCTTGCATACACAAGGTCGTGGGTTCGATTCCTGCTTCGACCGAACACCAAAAAAAGTTTTTCAGCGTGGGATAATCCACCTCAGTAATGCTGGTGACATTTCTGAGGGTTTCAAAACTTCTCTAAGTGGTTTCACTGCAATGTGGAACGCCGTTCGGACTCGGCTATAAAAAGGAGGTCCCTTGTTATTGAGCTTAACATGGAATCGGGCAGAACTCAGTGATAAAAGAAGTTCACCAATGTGGTATCGCAATGACGGAATAGTCTAAGTGAGCCTGATACATCGCGCTGCCATCTAACCTAACCTAACTCTGATTGACGGAAGGGACGATACCAGGAACAGCAAGCAATGTGGAGACATTCCGGGTAGCTGGGGGTCATGCTATTTATTGAACAATAGTACAAGACCGGATATCCGGTCTTTTACACACATGACTCCGGATAAGCCGATTTGGATCCAAACACCTAGATTCTGTTTCGACTTTCAAACCACAGTATTGTTCTGTTCAAAAACTGGTTATGATTCATGACCATACTAGAATAAAATATTAGATTAAAGGTTTAATTGAAACCGAAATACGAGAAAATTAACCCATTGCTACGAGTTATGGAGCCAACCCGACTGAGTTAAAGGAATGACGACAACAGTACTATGGACTCGAATGAAATCAAAACAGGAGAATAAAACGACACGAATTTAGGGTACCAGAATTAGAGAATACAGGACATTTGGGAAGAGTATGGAGATTGGTAGAAATATTAACAGCATTACTGAGAGAAGATGATCCATCTCTGGATACCTTTATGAGAACCCCGAGTAAAATAAGCTGGTGAGGGTGACGATATTCGGAGAAAGCCGAATGGCTAATGCAGTCTTAAAAGGAGGGTCAAAATCTTTGGATTCAAGTAAACTTTTTTTAATGTGCAGTTTAGAATTTATTCATTTAAACGACAAGAATTTAGGGTCACAGAATTAGAGAATACAGGTTATTTGGGAGAGTATAGAGCTTTGTAGAAATATTATCAGCATTACTGAGAAAAGATGATCATCTCTGAAAACCTTTCGGAGGAAAACCATTCGGAGGAAGCCGAATGGCTAATGCAGTCTTAAAAGGAGGTCAAAATCTTTGGATTGAAGTAAACTTTTTTTCATGTGCAGTTTAGTATTTATTCCTTAAAAAAACAGAACAATTTTCCTCACTTTAATGACCCAATACCTCATCGAAAGAATATTCTTTATATCTAAGACATTTGGTTTTCATCTGGGACTTAAAACAGAGACGTTATATTAACCCTCTCATGCCAATGTTGCCTATAGGAATAATGTGCTTATAAAGGGTGGTTAAATTGTACACTGAAAAAAAAATATGTCGTGAGGTCAAAAGATTCATGTCTTTAAAATACGAATGCAAATTTCTACCATAAGAAGACGCATTTCTTAAATAAAGTTATTTTCTGTGTCAAAAGTCAATAAACTTTTCAATGAAGTCGTATTGTCCTATAATTAAGCGATTTGACTTAAAAATGGGTATCTAACATGAAAGAAAAAAATGTATAGGCTAAGGTCACTTGACTTAATAATTCAAAAAAATCTTAAATTTAAAGAAATTTCATTTTGTCTTTTTGCATCTTGATACAAAGCAAAAAATCGTTCAAATATAGGACATGTTCTTCAAACACTTATATTTAAAAAGTTTTTTCTTCATAAACATGCATAAATTTCTACTGGAAGTCGAGTCTAATTTGGAAAATAAATTGCCTTATCTCGTTTAAAGGACTTTGAAACATATGCAGAACAAAAAAAGCTGAAAACGAACAATTAAAAATTTGCTTCTAGAAGCAAGTACACACAAAACCCTAAATTTAAAAGAGAATTGTGTCTTAAAAAGTATTCCTTACTTTATTCTCCGCTCTCTTTGGCTCGGAATCAATACCAAATTTTTAAAGAAAGACAAAATCTTGGAACGAGTATGTTTTTTTCAGTGTACAGGGCCGATGTTCGAATGTGAACCACACCTAAACGCCAAGTTTTTTCGAATTTATCTGACATTATCTCTATTCAGACATTACTCAATCTGAACCATGGAGAGATACACAATCCAATAACGGTGTTAAATGGTCCAAGAAATGGCAACATGAGATTATCCCATTTCGAAGGAAATTCATCTTCTGTGTTGAGGCACATTTTCACCTCAGTGGGATTCGTCAATAAAAGCATTGCCGCCATTTGGCACGCGAATGAAATCCATAGTGTATTGTCGAAAAAACCAGCACCCACACAAGAGTGGCTGTTTTGGTCTGGTGTTTATGGGCTGACGGCACATCGGCCTTAGTTTTCTCCAAAATGAGGCCGGTTCAGGCAGTTACTTGAATGGTGTTCGCTATCGTTAAGATGATAAGAGAACTTTTTATGCGCCGAATTGGAAGATATGGAATGTGGACGATATGTGGATTTCATTGCAGGGACGTGGCCACTTGCCACACAGCTAACGAACAATGGCTCTTTTTGCGCAACAAATTCAATGGTGTTATCTCACGTAATGGCCGATGTACAAATTTGCCGCACATCATGTAGATTTATTGACACTCGTTGGACTTTATTCTGTTGGATGATATTTGAATAGAAAAGTGCACGTCGATAAGCAGCCACAATCAAGAAATCTTAAAGGATGAGATAAATCGCACATCTCTCTCTTTGTTGTTTCCGATTTTTCCCCTTTGAACCTAACCTCACATATCTTATATTAAAGAAAATTATATTTAAATCTCAACTAGATAGAACTTCTTCATTAATCGAATTTAAATGAGAATTTAAATTTATTGGTGTTTCCAAATAACAAAAAAAAAGTGTTACCTAGTGTTATTCTACTTAATTGTTGAAGTAAGTGATATTGATGCTGGTTCAGTGGCTACTGCCATTANGAATGGAAAAACACCAACACTAATAAAACAATTTTGAATATTTTATTCAACTGTAAAACCTAATAATGATTGATCATGTAAAGCTAAAATATTGAGAATATCTTTTTTTTGTAATTATTTCTTTTGCTTAAAACTTATTGGTTTGATTTTCTTTGGCTTATTGGAAAATTCCTCTGTTTGCCTATATATCTCGATTTAGCAATACATGATCGATGATGCATTCCATAAGTAGATTTAATTGACTTATCAAGTGATTAACACTGAACCAACGCAACAGAATACAATTATCGAAAAGCTCCATCATCCTAGGCCCATACAAACACTGGTCAAAAAGAATTAAAATCGACTTGTTTAAAGTTCATTGGTGGAGAAAAAATTAAATAATTTTCATGCAAAAAAAAAATCCAATCACTAATCTCTTTAAAGTTTTTTGAACTTTAGCATGTTTACATAGTAAGGGGATTTCATACAAAGTCAGTGCTTTACCTAAATCAACCATATTAAATGGCTTGACTGGCATAACTAAAAAATCATTACAATAATTTTAACTATAGCAAATTAAAAGTTTCTAAGTAATTACCCTCCCAGCAGCAGCAGCAGCAGTCAGACTATCAAGATTATATTATGTGTTGTAGTTTGAAATATTAACGTAATACATACCAAACGAAACGTCTTAAGATTCGAATGAATAAGAAGAAAAATTAATTGCCATTCCAAAGTCATAGACAAAATGTTACATCGACATGTTAATGTGAGTGTTGGCAAGGCGCAAATGACATTTAATGTAAACCATAACGAAAGACTTAAGACACAAACATGATAGGTATTAAACACATTCCACACTAAAATGTTGCCAAATAAGAATTAGTAAAGATTTTTGCTTTTTGCCGTTTTTTTTTGTTTTTTTTGCTCATGAGCATGATAATTTGACATAGTAGTCATAGACATAAAATACGCTAAATCAAATGAAATATGAAATATGTTGCACAATTGTTCAAATACATTAATATTGCATGTCAAAAGACTATAAAAAAATTTAGATTTTATAGAAGAGTTTATTTCATGTCCTGTTTCTCCATTTGAATAAACAACTAGAAAGTTTATTGAGCATAGAAGTTCACCTTTTTTTAGTTTGTATTTTGAGATTTAATTAATTTTAACCCAGTTGAAATAGTCATACAAAGTTAAAAGAAAGTATTGTGTCCTCGCGATTGTTATACAAATTCATTATCAGAATGGAATGAACCAAGAAATGGCTACGTTGTCCACAAAGCTATTTTGAGAATGAGAATTTTTTAAATAAAAATTTATTTCAATTTTATTTTAAAATTTTTTAATTGAAAATAGCTACGTTTTTAATTCAAACAAGTATATACCCTCCACCATGGATTGCCGTAGAAAACTTCTACGAAAGAACTGTATCACAGTCCGAATTACTTTGGGCTGTGTATCTTAAATCGTTTTCTAAATTGTGGAGTTAGTCCACACGTGCTAATAGAATAGACCAAAAATATATTTTAAGTCCCCTACAAATAATTTACAAATCGATAATGACTTTTTTCACGTACGTAGGGACCAGATTGAAATATGGGTGACGCTTTATATGGGTGCTATACACAATTATGAACTTGATATGGACGCAATTTTTGTGTGATTGGGATCGATTTATCTGAGGGTTATATATAACTATAGACCGAGTATGGACCTAAGTTAGGCGGTTGTTAACGGTCCATATACTAGCAACATGTACCAAACATTTCAACTGACAGTCGATGAAATGTGTGCTCATCCAGAGGTTCCAAAACCAAATCTCGGAATCGTTTATATGGGGACTATATTATGATTATGGACTGAGTATGACCAACTTTTGGCAAAGTTGTTAAATATGCATAGTAAGTAAAAACCGCATACCAATTTCCAGATCAGACTCGAATGAATTTGCTTCTCTGCAAAAGCAACCTGGAGGTCAAATCTGGGGAATCGGTCTATATGGGGCTATATATGATATTGTGTTTTCCTGATGAACCAAATCCATGCATGGTTGTTTGTGATACCATATACTAAACACAACGCACCAAATTTCAATCTGATATCGGATGAAATTTTGTTTCTTCAGGGGCTTTCCGGTGGACAAATCCTGGTGATATATTATGGGGGCTATATTTAATTATGGACCCGATTTCAAACCAAATTTTTGGCATGGGTATTCTGCAGGCCATAATACTAAACACCGATGTACAATTTCAAGCCCGGGAATCGGATGAAATTGCTTCTATAGAGGCTTCCGCAAGCCTAAATCGGGGGATCAAGTTTTATGGGGTATAATAATAATTTATTGACCGATGTAGACCAATATTTGCATAGTTTATTAGAAGACCATATACTAATCACCCTGTAACCAAATTTCAGGCAGGATCGGGATGAAATTTTCTTCTTTTATAGGCTACACGCACCAAATCGGGGATTCGGTTTATATGGGTGGCTAATACTAATTTTATGGACCGATTGTGGACCAATTTTTGCATGGTTGATAGCAGCACTATATCAATAGACACCATGTACCTACGCGAAATTTCACTGAATCGGATGAAAATTTGTCTTCGCTTAGGGGCTCCGCAAAGCCAAATCGGGGATCGTTATGATGGGGGCTATAAAATAATTATTGACCGATGTAGACAATTTTTTTTGCCCATAAGTTGTAAAGACATAACTAACACCAAATGTACCGTAAATTTCAGCCGGATCGAGATTGAATAATTTTGCTTCTCTTAGAGCCTCCGAAAGCCAAATCGGGGGAATCGGTTTATATGGGGGCCTTATATATAATTATGGAGCCGATATGTGGACGCAAATTCGTGTTAGTTAGAGACCTTACTACTAACACCATGTACAGCAAATTTCAGCCGGATCTGATTGAAAATTTGCTTCTGCAAGCCAAATTTTGGGGGTCCGTTTATATGGGGGCTATACGTAAAAGTGACTCGATATGGCCCATTTGCGAAATACCTCCGCTTTCCTCATAAACAACTATCTGTACCAAAGTTTTCAAGTCGATAGCTTGCGTTTTCGTTCGGAATTGGCGTGATTTCAACAGACGGACGGACGGACGGACATGCCAGATCGACTCAAATTTCACGACAACTACCCAGAAATATTAGAATACTTATGGGGTCTTAGAGCAATAATTTTCGAATGATGTTGACAACGGGAATGGACAAAAGTTAATATAACCCCCCATCCTATGGTGGCAGGTAATAAAATTTACTGAGTCATTTATGCAATCACGTATCCAATATAAATTATGAGAAATTTTAATTGAATCAATTAAACAAATTAATTGAAATTTTCAAAAATCAATTAAAAAATTGTTTATAATTCTAAAATTTTCTATCCCAAATTAAAACTGTGATTTATATTAATAAATTTTCGGTGATTGAAGACATTTCAATTGAAAAATTTAATGGATCAGGATTAATTTCTGATTGAATCTGAAAATTTTTTCTGTGTATGTTTAGGAAGGTGGATCTCTTTACATGTGCTGATTAGCGGGAATAGGGCTTCCTTTTCCACCATAAAGACAACGGCCTAGACAATAGACATGGTTGGTGACTCGGAAAAATCCGAGAAGTTTTGATGCACTCACAACATAGTAGAGATCTCGGGCCATAAGACTCATAATTTGGTTTGGTCCATGTAGAATTCCCTTAATGAAGTAAAGCTGGTTCCAAGTGAAGCATGTACACAAAATAATATCTCCAGCGGAAAATGGCAAAAGGTGGTCAACCAAATTGTTCTTTTCGTATATTTTATTATGTCGTTGCCAGATTTCAATATAGTAGGTTAGGTTACGTGGCAGCCCGATGTATCAGGCTCATTTAGACTATTCATTCCATTGTGATACCACATTGGTGAAGTTCTCTCTTATCACTGAGTGCTGCCCGATTCCATGTTAAGCTCAATTGACAAGGGACCTCCTTTTTTACGTCCGTAGGTTCAAATTGCAGTGAACTTTGAGAAGCTGATAACCCTCAGAAATGTCACCAGCATTACTGAGCTGTGGATAATCCACCGCTGAAAACTTTTTGGTGTTCTGGTC
This sequence comes from Haematobia irritans, assembly GCA_003123925.1. Lineage (NCBI taxonomy): Eukaryota > Metazoa > Arthropoda > Insecta > Diptera > Muscidae > Haematobia > Haematobia irritans. The sequence goes on from PGFW01024027.1 coordinate 48,740, forward strand.
GAAGCAGGAATGCGATCTTGTGTATGCTCAAGGCGCCATGCTAACATTGGCACACGCTAGCTCCATTCAATCATGTAAAATCCCTGAGGAAGATGGAAATCCCATCGAAAGATAGGATAAAAAAATATGAAATAATATAATCTTTTATTTGCATAAACTCATGACCTGAAGCCTGACTAATAATTCTAGATATCATAAAAAAAAAAACAATTGGACAAATTTTGCTGTTAAAAGTTGATTGAATACGAAAAGGCTTTTTGGACAAGCCAATATTTAGATTTTTATCAGAAATTTTGTTTTTATTTCTAGTTTTAAAGAAATTTGGATTTTAATCGATTTTTTCAAAAATTTTGAATTTTAAAACATGTCAAAATTTTGTTTGATATATTGAAAATTCCAATGAATAATTACTGATAGTCAACACTAGCATTGTTTGTCACCGACATAGTTCGAAACAAAAAAAAAACACAGAAGAAGAAACCAACACTAATACATTGAACTAAAAAACAACTGTAATTAATCAATTGATACATAATAGTATTGAGAATTAAGCAGGGCTTATTTGGCGTGTGCTCTTTTTGAAAACGTGTTTCGTATGTCGTTTTTTGCTCCGTCGCCATGTGCGTCACACAACTTGGCAAATAGACAAAAACAAAGACAAGAAAAAATTGATTTTAATTTGAAAGAAAAAAAACACAAACAAAATTTGAATACTTTTCAAATATTTCCCACTCGAACATCAATCAATAACACATGCACATAGACATTGCTGCAACATGGACAATACAGCGTAATATACATTTTTTCTTTCGAAATTATTGGCAAAATTATAATAAATATGTGAAAATAACACACACATGCAAAATCAAAAAAAAAAAAAAAAAAATGTGTTACACCAAGTCTTATTGGAAAAACAAGTGCTAGCTGATTGTTGATGGCCTGCAGGTTGCTGCTGTGCATTAGCCTCTCATGATTGGCTGTTCAGCTGTGGCCATTATTTGTTAATATTGTAATAATTGTTTATAAAGTATGTAAGAGACGACGTGTGGGCATATTTGCATATTAATTGCATTGTAATTTTAACTGTTGTACACACATACCAACACTACCAGCAAATGAAACAGAAGCAGCATCAGCAGCACTAGCTACAACATTAGTAGCCAGCCTTAGTGGGTAGGTAGGTGGTAGCTGCTTAAGCAGCCTAATATGAAAACCTAGTGAGCTGTTACACGGGTACTGCTACAACTTCTAGCAATAATTTGGGTAATTTATTACATATGCCGGTGGTTATTTGGTCTCAAATAAAACGCATATTTGTAAAGATTGGTTTTTACCTATGGTCTGTCTATATGTCTCTCTCGTTTTGTTGCAGTTTTCTACAAATTTGTAAATGATTTCAGAAACTAGAGTTTGATGATTTGTTTTGTATTTTTACTTTAAATAGATTTTGTCTGTAGATCATTTGCCTATAATTATCCAAGGCTAAATGTTTATGTGTTAAGTGAGTATTGTACTTGGTTTTCTTTTTGTCGGCTTTTTGTGGTTTGTAGCACTTTTTATGGTATTTTGTTTTTCATTCTGTTTTGTTTGTTTGTCTCTGTCTTTGTTTTTGTTTGTTAAAAGGTTTTGTACTCTTGTCTTCATCTCTGTTAAATTAAAGTTTAACACTTAAACTTATCATTATCATGTTCAGATAAAATACAAGAACAACAACAACAACAACATCAGTAAACAACAAATAAGGCAAAGTTATAACAAAAAATATAAACAATTAAGTGTAATTATTTTGTAGATGAGCGTCTGCCAACCAGAAGCTAAAAACACAAACCCCACGTGTTAGATTGGAAAATTAAGACAAACAAGTAAGTAAAGTCTAAAGTCGGGCGGTGCGGGGCCGACTATATTATACCCTTCACTACTTTGTAGACCAAAATTTGTGTTACCATCTCAACTCCTTCATGAAGGTTTATATTCCCATATACAAATATTTATATCTTAACCGATTTGGAGACAATTTTTTGTACTTTTACAAAATCTCTAGAATTAAAATTTAAATCGGCTGATGCCCTGGATGAAGCACAAATG
>PGFW01024032.1:1563-21418 GCA_003123925.1 Haematobia irritans
ATAAAAAAAAAAAAAAAAAAAAAAAAAACAATAAAAAAAAAAAAAAAAATAAATAATTTTCGTCAATTACTGAGATATCTAAAAAAAAACACACACACACAAATGCAAGCTTGCTAACCAAATTGCGAAATGTTTTGAAGTTTTTTCAAATAGGTATTGCAGCAACTATTATTGTGGAATGAATGTCTGCGAGAGCTTCACTAAACTCCTATAAATGTAGAAACGAAAATGGTTTTAGTTATTAATTGAAATCATTGCATTTATTTAACTTTGAAATGTTTTGCAAATGGATCTTTCACAAGACGTGTACTACCCAAATAGTATTGGGAATAAAAAAAGCTTACCAAATTATTATTAGTGGAATTGATGATGCCTCGTATTTTAAAACTCCAATTGTACGGAAATAGAAACTTTGTAAAGATGTTATGTGAATTAATTCCCACATTGTTTTACAATTAATTATTTAAATAAAAAACATATTAGAAAAGATTTTCTCGTATTTTAATAGCCACTGCAAGATATTATGTGAATGTGAATTAACACAATTTTACCTCTAATTACTTCAACCCCATGTTAGGTTAGCCGCTTAGGTTGGCAGCCGATCGTATCAGGGCGCACTTAGACTATTCAGTTCCATTGTCATACCACATTTGTGTGACCTTCTTCTTATCACTGAGCTGCTGCCCGATTCCATATTAATGCTCCAATGAGAAGCGGACCTCCTTTTTATGGAGCGAAGTCGAACGGCCGTTCCATCATTGCCCAGTGAAACCACTTAGAGAAGCCTTGATAACCTCAGCAAATGGTCACGCAGCACATTACTGAGGATGTATAACCACCGCTGAAAATTATTATGCAGTGTTGTGAGAGGAATCCCGATACCCACGACCTTGTGTATGGCAAAGCGGGCCACATGCTAACCAATTTGCACCACGTGGCTCCCTTCAACCCATTGTTAGTTAATTTTTCTGGTATTTTTTTAAACATCAAATTTTACAGACATGTACTGCAAAATATTATTTGCTGAATGAATTCAACAAATTTTTACTCAAATTAATTATTAATTTAAGAAATTCATGTTAGAGCATTTTCTCGATTTAAGATATTACTGAGAAATGCATTTCATACATTTTACAATTAATACTTAAATAAACAACCCACGCTTTGCATTTTTCTGTATTTTTAAACTCTAAATTTTACAGAATATTTACGGCCCAAAATTTTAATTGGTGGAATAAATTTCACAAATTTATAATTAATTGTTAATTAAAAAAAACATGTTAGTAGCATTTTCCATCGCATTTTTTTTAACAACTCCTACTTTTCAAAAATTATGTGAATAATTTAAAAACAATTTACAATTACTATTACTTATTTTAAAAAAAAAACAACCCATATTAGTAGCATCTTTCTCGTATTTTCAAACTCCCACTTTTCAATATAGTTCTTTTCAAGATGTTATTTGTGAATGAATTTCATAGAAATTTCACAATTACACAAATTATTTTTTTTTTTTAAAAAGAACCATTGTTAGTAGCATTTATTAATCGCTTTTTTAACTCGTACTTTCATAATAGTACTTGCAAGCTATTATTTGTGGACTATATTATTGTACTAGCTATTTTAATAAAACAATTTTCATTGTAGTGGCATTCTTCTGGTATTTTTAAACTCAAGCCCTTTAAAGAATAGATACTGCAAGATATTTATTGTGAGTGAATTTTACCATATTTTTATAATTATTACCAATATAATTATTTAAATAGAAACAGTGTTAGTTAAGCATTTATAAACTCATACCTTTTATAATTAATACTGTGCAAGGATATATTGTGATTGAATTTTCTAAAATTTACAATTAATTATTTAAATAAAATCCATAGATAAAGGGAAGCCACCGTGGTGCACATGCGTTTAGCATTGCCCGCCTTGCATACATCAAAGGTCGTGGGTCTCGATTCCTGCCTTCGACGCCGAACACCAAAAGTTTTTCAAGCGGTGGATTACCCACCCCGAGTAATTGCTGGCTGACATTTCTGAGGCGTTTCAAGCTTTCTCTATAGTTGGCTTTCACTGCAATGTGGGAAAAGCCGTTTCGAGACTCGGCTATAAAAAGGAGGTCCTTGTCACTTTGAGCTTTAACCATGGAATCGGGCCAGCTATCTCAGTGATAAGCGAGAGAAGCTTCACCACTGTGGTATCACAACTGGAACTGAATAGTCTAAGTGAGCCTGATAATCGGGCTTGCCACCTAACCTAAACCCTAACCTATAGTAAAGGCGTGATTCTTTTTGAGGTTAGGATTTTCATGCATTTATTATTTTGACAGATCACGTGGGATTTCAGACATGGTGTCAAGAGAAAGATGTCAGTATGCCTTTGACATTTCATCATGAATAGACTTACTTTAACGGGCAACGCTTGCAAATCATTGAATTAATTATTTACCAAAACCAGTGTTCGGTTCGCAAATGGTGTTTATCGACAAAATTTTGGTTCAGCGATGAGGGCTCATTTCTTGGTTGAATGGCTACGTAAATAGGCCAAAATGCCCGCATTTGGGAAGTGAAGAGCAACCAGAAGCCGTTCAAGAACTGCCATTGCATTCCCGAAAAACTGCACTGTTTGGGTGTGGTTTGTAACGCTTTGGTGGAATCATTGGACCGTATTTTTTTTCAAAGATGCTGTTGTGACGCAACGTTACGCGTGAATGGCGATCGCTATGTTCGATTCGCTAACAAACTTTTTGGTTACCAAAAATGGAAGAGAACATGAAACCTTGCGTTTGACATTGTGGTTTTCAACAAGATGGCGCTACATGCCACACAAGTCGCGATTACTATGGGCCATTTTTTGAGGGAAAAACTTTTCGGAGCGAAACAATTCATCTCAAGAAATGGACCCGTAAGTTGGCACCAGATCATGCGATTTTTGACGCCTTTAGACTATTTTTTGTGGCAGGCTACGTCAAGTCTAAAGTATCTACAGAAATAAGCCAGGCAACTATTCCAATGCTTTTGGAAAGACAACATTCGAAGAAGATAATTTCGGCTATTCCTGGCCGAAATGCTTCGAAAAAAGTTGCCCAAATTGGACTTTCGACTATGGACCACCTAAGACGCAGCCGCCCGTCAACATTTAAATGAAATTATCTTTCAAAATAGTTAAATGTCAGGACCAGATCTAACGTTTTCAATAAAGAACCGACTGAGATTTTGCCCAAATTTTTATTCGCGTTTTTTTTAAAAAAAAGTTATCAAGCTACTTTAAAACAAATCACCTTTAGTAGCATTCTTCTGCGTATTTTTTAAACTCACATTTTAAAGAAATTAGGACTGCAAGATATTATTTGTGAACTGCAATTTTACAAGAAATTTTATAATATATACAATTAATTTATTTTAAATAGAAACCGCAGTGTTAGTAGCATTTTAAACTCATACCTTTTTATAATAATACTGCAAGAATTATTGCTGATTGAAATTTTCACAATTTCTACAATTAAATTTATTTAAATAAATCCATTAGTAGTAGAATTTCTTCTGGTTATTTTAAACTTCAAATTTTAAAGAATAGAACTGCCAAGCATATTATTGTGAACGAAATTTACAAATTTTTATTAATTATACAATTAATTATTTAATAGAAAACCCAGTGTAGTAGCATTTATTTAACTCATACCCTTTCATAATATACTGCAAGATCATTTCTGTGATTTGAATTTCACAAATTTTACAATTAATTATTTAAATTTAAACAAAATCCATGTTAGTAGAATTTTTCTCGTATTGTTATTTTAAAACTTCTAAAATTGATCTGAAAATATGTATGCCGAATGAATTATACCCATAAATTATGTGCAGAAACACCTACTTAACATGTAAACTTTATTGTGATCATGGCCTTAAAGGACTCCCACGGTTTAAAGTTAAAATTCTAATCCTTTAGATAACATATGATGGAATGCTAATTAATTTCCAGCAAAAAATAGAGTACTACCACCAAAGTTGTCTTTTTGAAATGCGCTTGAACGCACTGAATGACCTGGATGGTGGTCTGGGATTGCCTGGATGAAATACACTTACAAACATTTTAAAAAGATATGCGCGACAATGTTCGAATGTTTATGCGATGCTGCTACTGCTGCTGCTGAATGTACTAGAATATTCAAAGAGCCTAACCATGCCCTGACTGTTCACTAAATCTAACAAACGTGCCGTACTAACAGAAATAACAGACCATCAGCTACAACTTAACTTTGACTATTAGGGATGAGGATGGATGACTTTTGAAGTGCGATATGCTTGGGTTAATGGCATGTCCTCTGTTTTTTACGCTTTGACTGAGGTGGCCGTCTAACAGCACAGACAGGACAGACAGACTGGCTGCCTGCCAGCTAGTCTGTTTCGAAGTGTTTGTTGTTGCATGCCATTTTGGCTCTGCGTAATGTGCATCTGTTCGTTCATCCAGTCTTTACTTTCCGCACTTGAAAACGTTCGTCCTCATTGAATTTGTCGCATTTGAAGAGTTGAAATTTTATTCTTAGATTTTTGTTGTTGTTGTAGTTGCTAGTATACTTATCCGGTTCTGCTGGAACTCCTTTTCTAGCCACCATTCCCTTTCATCTATTCCCACATGTCTAACGAATGTCTTCTGTACTGGCTTCATGTTTTTTTTTTTTGTTGAGTTTGGCTAGACGAGCTGCCAAGTGGTTATAGCCTACGTTGTTAGAGTATATTAAGGATAACCGTTCGCTAGGTTTGAATATAAATGTCGTCTAACCATTCTACATCTTTTGCTTTAAAATGGAGGCCATGCGCTGTATTTCCATCCTTCGATTTTTGTTCCTTTTCATTCCATCAAACACCAAACAGCGAGAATTATTAGGAAAAACCATGCAATGAATACTTCAATCATTAAATCAACATTACTTTTCATGTCATTAAAATCGTGTTTTATGTTTTTTTTTCTTCAGCTACCATTTCATCATGCTTGATACTTCTACAGTATACTTTGGGACTTTACATCTTATTTACTATTCTAAAATAAAAAATCGAAGTATTATTGGAGAAAGGTAATGCAATCTTAATCAATGTGTTTCTTTCACAGAAAAAAAATTCACGATTTTTTTTATTCAAGTTAAAGTACTAATTGATTTTTAGAATATTCAATTAAAAATTTTAATTGACTTCAAACAAATTTCTTAATTTAACAAAAATCCCAATCACAAAATTATAGTATAAATAATTTTTTAAGTGGATCAAATTAATTTTTAATTTGACTTTCAATTAATTAACATAATGATATATGTTAGATATCAATTAAGATTAATGTATATCATATTTAAAAAATTAATTGATCACTTAAAAAATATATATTTATACTATTAATTTTTGTGATCAATTTCTGTTATTGAAGACATTTTAATTTAAAAAATTATTGGCATATTTAATTACGTGATTGAATCAGAAAAAATTTTTGTTATGTTATTTAGAAATTATGTGGATTGGATGTGAAGAACTTTGGGATCTCTAAGCGTAGATTTTACGTAAAATGGGTAAGAAACTTACTCTGTTCGAAACGGGATAATTAATAAAATATGGAAATACAATAATTCTACAAATCTCTACGCATCGAAATTCGAAAATATTCCAAGTAAAAAATTTGACCCAACTTATGATTCTAGCGATCCTTTTATAAAAAATTCCAACTTTGATCCAAGGATACGTGACAAAAGGTATGCCAAAATCGATTAAAGGCTAAGACCGAAACCAGATTTGTGAAATATAATTTAAGAAATAGAAAAAAAAACTAAATATGAATTGTTTATAACTATTATTTTCAACATTACATCCCATAAGTGAAATATTTTTTTTCGTAGAGTTATAGTTAAGATTTGAAATATGCCACACTTAATGAATAACAGAATTTATTAAGAGAGCTTAGTTACTCCCCGATATGTAGAATAACATTTATGTAAACCAATGTCTATGTTATATATACCAGTGCTCTCTCTGGCAAATGTTCAATTGATCATTCTCTCACGTGGATAACAATTTAGAGAACGAGGTAAAAAAACAATGGTAGTACCCAGGGCTGCCAATTTTGCCGATTTATCGGCATTTTGACGATTTTTTGCTCAAAAAATAGCAAATGCCGATTTTCCGATTTTTGCCCCAAAAATGACGATATTAGCTTTCGTTCAAAAAGTTTGACTAGAAGCTATTCGTTTACACGCTCAGAGCCAACAAAAGAAAGAATACATTTGACAGTTGCCAGATAGAGAAATTGCGAGTTTTTGCGAGTTAGAGATTTCATACATGTTGGAGCTATACCTCACTTTACACCTACAGTATTAGTATCACGGTTGCCACTCGTGCCAAAAATACTCCACCAAAATTTGAAGAAAATTTTACCAAAAATCTACCAACTAAAAAAAAAATTAAGTTGTTGATCAAATTTTTGTGGTTAGTATAAAAAAAAAAAAAATGGTTTTATTCGAAAGAAATGTTTTATATTGAATTTTGATGAAATTTTATTTTTACAGAAAACGTCAAAATTTTATTTCTACAGAAAAGGTTGCCAAAATTTTAAATTTCTATAGAAAATTTCGTCAAAATTTTATTTATAGGAAATTTTGTCAAAATTTTATTTCTATAGAAAAATTGTCAAAATTTTATTTATAGAAATTTTGTCAAATTTATTTCTATAGAAATTTGTCAAAATTTTATTTCTATAGAAAATTTTGTCAAAATTTTATTTCTATAGAAAATTTTGTCAAAATTTTATTTCTATAGAAAATTTTGTCAAAATTTTATTTCATTAGAAAATTTTTGTCAAAATTTTATTTCTATAGGAAAATTTTGTCAAAATTTTATTTCTATAGAAAATTTGTCAAAATTTTATTTCTATAGAAATTTTGTCAAAATTTTATTTCTATAGAAAATTTTGTCAAAATTTTATTTATATAGAAAAATTTGCAAAATTTTATTTCTAAGAAAATGTTGTCAAAATTTTTATTTCTATAGAAAATTTTGTTTCAAATTTTATTTATATAAATTTGTTCAAGAATTTTTTAAAATGTTAGTTTTATAGAATTTGTAAAAATTTATTTATATAGAAAATTTAGTCAAAAATTTTATTTCTATAGAAAACTTTCTGAGTACTTTATATCTGTGGAGAATTTTTGCATATTTTTATAGAACGTTCTTGAAAAATGTATTTCTATAGAACATTTTTGGCAATTTTTGTCTATAGTAAATTCTTGCAAAATTTTATTTCTAAGAAAATTTCGTCAAAATTGTATTTCTATAGAAGAATTTGTTAAAATTTTATTTCAATAGAATATTGTATCTCTTAATTGGAGATTTATGTTCAAATTGTGGAAAATTTTTAAATAAAAATCTTACTGAATTAGTAACTATATATTAAAAAAATAATTTTTATATTATTTTTTAATTGCATAGCATAGCATTGCATACATTTTTAAGTTATTTTTATACAAAGCCGAATTCATTGTGATTTTGCTATTGAAATGCATAGTGGGATATATTAATTTTCTGTTCTTTATATGAAATAAATACTTTTGTTTTTAACCAAAGAATTAGTTTGGATTGAATATTATTTACACTGCAGATTTTTGAGGATTTTTAAAATGTAGATTCATTTTTTTAAATATCGTTTGACATTATTGAGACTTTTTAGAACTTAAAATGGAAGTGACGTTATGACGATTTTTTCGGAAAAAGTGACATTGGCAGCCCTGGTAGTACCGTTACTTATGTATGTATGCTTAGCCTCATAATGAGTAGATGAAAAAAAACACTCATCGTTTCTTAAGTGTAGCTGCCAATTGCAAGCAAATAAAGTAGTGATTATCAAAAACCCAACATACCACCTGCGTTTATTACAATCTCTAATCAATTATTACAAACTCTAATCAACAACAAATAAAAAACTTTAGGTTCAATAGACGAGCTCTGTGTCCTAAGTCACTTTCTCCCAGATATTTCTCTGAGACAGCTCCTTCTCATTTCATTTCCTTATGCTGACACAAATAACGTAATAAAATTCTTACCATTTAAAAATTGACTGAAAAACTGAACAAATATTTTTGCTATATTGCCAATTACTTCGATAACCATTTACCATTATAGGAGAAATACTCTTGAACTCAATCGATTTCAATTCCTCCACAATTATGACATAAAATGCCAACTCGTGTCCCTGTGGCAGACAACATAAAATATTTCTGTGTATGTATTTACATTTACCCTTTGAGATCCCCTTTTCTTTGAGTACAGAGAACAGCAGTAGGTATCGTTGGGTAAATTGAATTTTGATATGTTTGAAATGTTTAAACATAACAATTTCCCTCCGCTCCTCACCCAATCAAATATAACAGCAATTGTGGAAAAAAATTATGATCTTACAATGTCAAAACATTCTGGCGAATTGCGAAAAAATAACGCCCAAGCTGGTATAGAAGGATAAATGTATTGGAGTGAACTGAGCGAATACGTGGGTAATACATTATTAAAGTGGAAAAGATTTCACTTAGGGTTGATAAGTTTTGCTGGACGTGATATAAGGTACATACAAAAAATATCTCCAAAATATTTTTAATTACGAGCAAATAAAAAATGAAATTGTAAAAAATTAATTGATACTCTAAACTTTTTAATAACATTAAATAAAATTAAATTACATTAAATTAAATTATCCCAATTAAAATTTTAATTAAATTAAAAATATTTCCAATTAAAAAGTTGTTTTGTTCAACGAATTTGTTAAAGAAAATTTTATTTCTTCAAAATTTTTAATTTCTATAGAAAATTTTGTCAAAATTTTATTTCTATAGAAAATTTTGTCAAAATTTTATTTCTATAGACAATTTTGTCAAAATTTTATTTCTATAGAAGAAAATTTATACAACAAAGTTCAATTAATTCGTAGAAAAATTTGTCAAATTTTTTTCTATAGGAAATTTGTAAATTTTATTTCTAATAAGAAAATTTGCCAAAAATTTTTATCTTAGAAATTTGTCAATTTTATTTCTATAGGAAAATTTGTTCAAAATTTATTTATAGAAATTGTCAAATTTTTTTTTAAAATCATTGTAAAATTTATTCAAGAATTTGTCATTTATACTTCTAAGAAATTTTGTCAACATTTTATTTCTATAGAAAATTTTGGTAAAACAATTTATTTCTATATGAAAATTTTAGTCCAATATTTTATTTCTAAGAAAAATTTTGTCAACATTTTATTTTATAGAAAATTTTTTTCAAAATTGTATTTCTGTGAAAATTTTGTTTTCAAAATTGATATTTCTATAGAATATGTTTGTCAAAATTTTATTTCTATAGAAAATTTTGTCAACATTTTATTTCTATAGAAAATTTTGTCAAAATTGTATTTCTTGTCAAATTTATTTTTTAGAAATTTTCGTAAAAATTGTATTTCTATAGAATATGTTGTCAAATTTTATTTCTAATTGAAAATGCCTTGTCAAAATTTAAATTTCTATTGAAATCTTGTCAAAATTTTATTTCTACAGAAAAGGTTTTGCTCAAAATTTTTAATTTTCTATAGAAAATTTTCATTATTAGGGAAATTTCAAACTTTATTTCTATAGAAAAATTCTAGTCAAAATTTATTTTATAGGAAAATTTGGTCAAATTATTTCTATAGAAGCAAATTTGTTCCAAAATTTTATTTTCTATAGAAAATTTTGTTAACAATTTATTTCTATAGAAAATTTTAGTCAATATTTTATTTCTATAAGAATTTGTCACCATTTTCATTTTTTATGAAAATTTTTCAAATTGTATTTCTGTAGAAAATTTTGTCAAAATTTTATTTCTATAGAAGTTTTTGTCAAAATTTTATTTCTATAGAAAATTTGCAAAATTTTATTTCTATAGAAAATTTTGTCAAAATTTTATTTCTATAGAAAATTTTGTCAAAATTTTATTTCTATAGAAAATTTTGTCAAAATGTTATTTCTTAGAAATTTTTGTCAAAATTTTATTTCTATAGAAAATTTTGTCAAAATTTTAATTTTATGAAATTTTGTCAAAATTTTATTTTTGTAGAAAAATTTGTCAAAATTTTATTTTTTATAGAAGATTTTGTCAAAAATTTTTATTTCTTTAGAAATTTGTCAAAATTTTTTTTGTTCTATAGAAAATTTGTCACAATTTTATTTCTATATGAACCATTTTGCAAAATTTTATTTTTGTAGAAAATCTTTTTCAAAACTATATTTCTATGAAATTGTCACAAAAATTTTAATATCTCATAGACAAATTTTGGCAACAATTTTATTCTCTATTAGAAAATTTTGACAAAATGTTGTCAAACTTTTATTTCAAAAATTATTCCTTTAGAAAATGTATGTTCATAATTTTATTTCTTGTAAAAAATTTTGTCAAATATTATTTAGATAAAAAATTTTTTCAAGATTTATTATTTCTATAAGGAGATTTTGTCAAAATGTATTTCTGTAGAAAATTTCTCAAAATTTATTATTCTGTAGAAAATTTTATTTCTATAGAAAATTTTGTTCAAATTTAATTTTTATAGAAGAATTTTTTCAAAATTTTATTTTTGAGAAATTTTTGTCAAAATTTTATTTTTATAGAAAATTTTGTCAAATTTTATTTTATAAGAAAATTTAGTCAACATTATATTTTCTATAGAAAATTTTGTTCCAAATTTCATTTCTAATTATACAAATTATTCTTTCGACTTTATGGATCAGATATAGGATATAGGAACATGGTTAATAGAGCCTTGAAAAGGAAAACGCCGAGATACAAAATCTATACACGTCTGGACTGTACATGTTCCGGTTCGGACGAATGAACCTTTTCCACAGGCCTTTAGTATAACTCAATTTTGGCCCTTTTTAATGCTAACTCCTTATGGAGAAGAACACTTTCTATAAAAATTTGTTCAATTTTATATACTATGAAAAATTTTGTCAAAAATTTTATATCATAGAAAATTTTGTCAAAATTTTGTCAAAATTGTTATATTCAAAATTTATTTCTTTAGTAATATATTGTCATAACTTTATTTCTGTACGAAAATTTTTTCAAATTTTATTTCGATAATAAATTTTCTGCAAAATTTTATTTCTAATAGAAATATTTTGTCAACATGTTTTATTTCTACAGAAGATTTTCGTCAAAAATTTTATTTCCTTAAGAAAATTTTGTTCAAAATTTGTTTTCTGTAGAAAATTTTATTCTATAGAATAATTTTGTCAAAATATGTATTTCTGTAGAAAATGTGTGCAACATATGTATTTTCTATATAGAAAATTTTGACAAATTTTGTCAAATTGTATTTTCAAAATGTATTCCTTTAGAATATGTTGTCCATAATTTTATATTTCTGTAGAAATTTTGTCCCTAAATTTTATTTCGAATAAAAAATTTGTTAAAATTTTATTTCTATAGAAAATTTTGTCCAAATTTTGTTTCTATAGCAGATTTTGTCAAAAAATGTTATTTCTGTAGAAAATTTCTGTTCAAAATTTTATTTCTGTAGAAAATTTTGTCAAAATTTTATTTCTGTAGGAAAAATTTATTTATAGAAAATTTTGTCAAATTTTATTTCTATCGAAAATTTTTGTCAAAACTTTTATTTTATGCGAAAATTTGTCAAAATTTTTATTTCTATATGAGAATTTGTCAACATTTTATATCTCTATAGAAAAATTGTGACAAAATTGTATTTTATAGAAAATTTGTCAACAATTTTAATTTCTTGTAGAAAATTTTTTGTCAAAATTTAATTTCTGTAGAAAATTTTGTCAAACATTTTTATTTTCCATTAGAAAAATTTTGTCAATTTTATATCTAAAGGAAAATTTTGTGTCAAAATTTGTATCTATAGAAATTTGGTGCAAATTTTATCATCTGTAGAAAAATTTTGTCAGCATTTCTACTACCTAACAGAAAATTTTGGCACATTTTTGTCAAAATTGGATTTCAAATTGTATTCCTTTAGAATACTGTTGTCCATAAATTTTATTTCTGTAGAAACCTTTTGTCAAAATTTTATTTCGATAAAAAATTTTGTTAAAATTTTATATCTATAGAAAATTTTGTCAAGATTTTATTTCGATAAGAAGATTATGTCAAAATGTTATATTCTGTAGAAGAATTTTGTCAAATTTTATTTCTAGTAGAAAATTTTGTCAAAATTTATTTTCTATTGAAAATTTTGTCATAATTTTTATTTCTCGTAGAAAATTTTTATCAAAATTTTCTATTTCTAATAACAAAATTGCGATCAAAATTTTATTTTTATTGAAAATTTTTTCAAATTTTATTTCTGTAGAAAATTTTGGTCAAAGTTTTATTTCCTTACTAGAGAAAATTTTGACAAAATTTTGTCAAACTTTTATTTTTATAGAAAATATCAAAATTTTATTTCTATAGAAAATTTTGTCAAAATTGTATGTCTTCATGGATATTTACAATGAAATTTATAATTTTTCGTCTGCTGTCATTTTATATAAATTTCTTTTATAATTATTTATTTTTTGTTAGGCTTCAAGATACCACCCTGAATAGTTACAAAGAAAACTTATACGCGTAATCGTCATGGTATGAAATGGAAGGATTGATTTACTCATGGGGAAATATAAAATAATTTAATAAAGACATATCAAACTCTTACGCGCAGCTCACACACACACACACCACCACGTTGTAACCGAAACTCCGATACTTGAAATAATGTTGAAACGTAAATTATTATCCTTGAAAAATGAAATGAAATAAAGGAACATTTGCCGGACTTTCATACTTTGATGCTCAATGATAGTTTTATTTTTATTGTAATAAAATGGCTCAAGAGCAAAGTCATAACCTTTAAAATTTGTGAAGGTAGTAAAGGTTGGAAATATGAGTAGAGCAATTAACCTTAAAGTATTGCATTTTATTAATTTGTTTAAATTACCATGTTTGTTATGGAGAAATAATTATATGTTATATTTTTGAAAAAAAGTTAGTATAAAAAAATTAAATTCTCTCAATGCTAATTTCTTAGAAAAACTAACAATCCTAAACCCTTAGTGACAGATTTATAATTTGCGACACTTTGAAAATAGTAAAGCCAACACAATCACATCATCAGTTATGCAGATATATGAACGAGTGAGAGGGAGAGAGAGAGAAAAAGAGAGCGCATAGATAGTGTTATAAATCATATTCTAGGCAATGAAATGCCAGAAAACGATGTAAAATTTCCACACGTTTTCATAGTAACGCAGTACTGTAGTTCTATTTCGTTTATCGAACGCAAAGAAACCACCAACCATGTAAAAGCTCTTTGCGACTTCAATCATTCCATAAAATATGAGCATGAGTCATTGAGACAAAAATCAACAGAAGAAAAAAAAAACAAACTAAGCAGAAAATAAAATATGGCGTTGCTCTCGTTTCTGATTATTATGGAATGATCAAGAGCGAGCAATGAGAACATTAATGGATTGGATAAAATTGAGTCAGTAAACATTTAACCAAGATAAGAAGAAGAATGCATAACTATACCTCAACACTAAAAAATGCCAATAGTTTAAGAGTAAAATAATCATGATGATGATGATGAAGTTATCATCAATATCGCTGATGGAAGATGTCCCGCTTTGACGAGTGAGTTGAAGAGCTTTCGCTAGTGCTCTTATGGTTGTTGGAGTTGTTTGACTGTAATAAATGAGTCAGACCAAGTAGTTGGTCGCTGCTTTCTAAATAAGGTTTCCTCCTTTTCCTCTCCATTGCCTATGATAGTTATGAAGCTTGAGAAATAGTGCGTGAAATTTATGGATGATGTGTTAGGCAGTGGACGGACATATGCTGCGTGTGCAGTTATAAGCGATTGTGTAGTTTCGTTTATTGTCTTCAAATTTAAAGTATTTCAACGATATCCTTAATGTTTTTGCTATAATAATAGTTAATGAATGTTATGTGGGTTTTAGTGTGATGTATTAACGTAGTGTTAAATTGGTGTGTTGTATTTTATATTATATTATAAATTAAATTAAATTAATTACTAATTAAATTAAATAAAATGAAATTAAACAAGTTATACGGCCGGTAAGTTTCGGCAGGCCGAAGCTATGTACCCTCGCATCATGGATTGCGTAGAAACTTCTACTGAAGACTGTCATCCACAATCCGAATCTTAAACTCCAATAACGACGCTTCTAAATTTTTAGTTAGTCCATACGTGGGTAATATATTAGACAAAAAAGTATGTATATGGTAGTCTACAAATAATTACGAAGCGTTTATAAGACTTTTTTGCAACGGTAACGTAGAAGAGCCAGAATTGAAAATATGGGGTGCCCCCCTCCACTCGCTTATATGGGGGCTATTATACAATTTATGAAACTTTATATGGAGCCAATTTTTGTGTGATTGGGGATCGATTTATCTGAGGTCTATATATAACTGTAGGCGCGATATGAGCCTAGTTTAGGCATCGGTTGTTAACGCATATACTATGCACAAGTTGTACAAAATTTTTTTTTTTCAATCCTGACTCGGATGAATTTGCTCCTCCAAGAGGCTCCAAAACCAAATCGTCGGGCATCGTTTATATTGGGGCTATATACTGATTATGGACTGATATGGACCGACTTTTGGCAATGGTTGTTAAAATATTTATATAATACCTAACGTAGCAAATTTCAAACCAGATCGGATGAATTTGATTTCTCCAAAAAGACACCGGAGCTCAAATCTGGGGGCCGGTTTTATATGGGGGCTTATATAATTAATGGACTGACTATGAACGCAATTTCTGCATGGGTTATTGGATACCATTACTATGTTAAGAGTCGCGTAGCCAAATTTCAAAAACCAACCAAATCGGATGAATTTTGCTCTTCCCACAGGAGGCCTCCGGAGGTCAAATCTGGGGATGGTTTATATGGGGGGCTATATATAATTATGGACCCGATGTGGACCAATTTTTGGCATGGGTGTTTGAGGCCATAATATTAACAACCCGTACACAATTTCAACTGAATCAGATGAATTTTGGTCCAGAGGGCGTAGCAGGCCAAATCTGGTGATCGGTTTATATTGGGGCTATATATAATTATGGAGCCGATTTCGATCCATTTTTTGGCATGGGCTGTTTGAGGCCATATATTAACACCACGTACCAAATTTCAACTGAATCAGATGAATTTTGGTCCTTCCAAGAGGCGCTAGCAGGCCAGTTCACCATGTGAATATACAATGGACTGAATAGTCCTAATGAGTCCGATTACTCGGCTGCCACCTAAACCTAACCGACCTTAACACCATGCACCAAAATTTCAACGATCGGATGGCATTTTGCCTGCATCCATGAGATCTCGGAGGTCAAAAATCTGGGCATGCGGTTTATATTGGGGCTATATATAATTATGGACCGATGTGAAACCAATTTGCATATTTGTTAGAATAACCATATACATTACAACCAATGTACCTAATTTCAGCCAGGATCGGATGAAATTTTGCTTCTCTTAGAGGCTCGCAAGCGCAAATCTGGGGAATCGGTTTTATATGGGGGCTATATAATAATTATGGACGCGATTTTAGACCAACTTTTGCATGTTCGAGAGACCATTACTAACACCATGAACCAAAATTTCAACCGATCGGATGGAAGTTTGGCTCCTCCAAACGGCTTCCGCCAAGACCAAATCTGAGGTTTTATATGGGGGCTATATCGTAAAAGCTGGTTCCGATATGGCCTATTTGCAATAACCATCGATTCACTGAACAACTAAAGGGTGATACGTCAAAATTTGGTCAAGGAAAACGCGTGTAAATCGGTGAAATCGTTTATCTAAAAAATCAAATTACATTCTTTTTCAAGTTCAAATTAGTATAATTCAGGAAAAATATTTCAGGTACACAGAAAAAATTTTCAGGAATATTTTTCCAATTTAAAATTTTAATTGAGTTTTTAAAAATATTCAATTAAAAAATTAATTGAATCTACAAATTTTTTAATTGAAATAAAAATCAATCATCACACAAAATTAATAGTATCAATTAATTTTTAATTGGATGCAATTAATTTTTTAATTGACTGTCAATTTAATTTTTTAATTTGATAACTATCATTTCTGTGAATTTGAAAGACATTTCAATAAAAAATTAAATTGGATCAATTAATTCGTGGGAATTGAATGCAGAAAAAAAATTTTTGTGTGAGGCTTTCAGCTTTTCCAAATCCGAATTGCCGGCCTTTACGCCTTGACACCTGGCCATACAGATTTTGTACAGCCACCTTCTTCCACCTTCTTCGCCGCAGAAAGCCAGTTTGCCTTAAACTGCTGCTCGTCTTAGCAGTTTTTTTGGTCTATCTTTAAGGTTCCGCTTGAACAATAAGCCCAGTATTTTCAATTGGGCGAGCTTCTGGCGTGTTGGGGGTCTTGTCGCTTGGGAACGCACCACTCACGTTGTTTGGCTGGCGTACAAACTCCATGGCCTTTTTTACCGTAATGGCAAGATGGCCACAATCCGGGCCAACAGTACGGAACAACCGTGTTTCTTCAGGAAGGCATCCGAGCAGACGTTTTATTCAAACACTCTTCACAGTAAATTTCTTGCTTTTTCCAAGCCAACAGGTACAGATGGCTTGCCAAACCAGATTATTTCTTTGGGCGAACTTTGACAGTTTTATGTGCTTGAAATTATGTGTACCTTTCCCCTTCCTTTTGCCGTATAAAAACTCCTGTCGCCGGAAGCTTGCTTTGTAGTCGGCTTTGAGACCGTAGGTTTCGTCCGTCCATTACCAACGCAGGTCAAACTTCGTCAGCATCGTGTGTACAGCCTCCGGGATCGCGCTTTGGCCGGTCGTATTTTGTTTATCATCGCGATAAAATTCTTGTAAGTCGATAGTGCGGCTCGTTTTTTGGCTCGATGCAACGGTTTGTTAGACGATACACCCCAGCCGTATTTGCGGCATCTCGGAGAGAGAGGTTAGGGTTTTGCGCTTGAAAACTTACCAGGCAAACTCTCTCTGTCGTCTCAGCCGGCTTTCCGGTTTTTCGCATTTCCCCCGATCCATGACTTTCGCGGCTGTCGACCAAACGTTCCCAAAACTTTAATTACATTTGTAACGGTCTGATTTGGCAACTTTTAGCGATTTTGCAAGCTTTAGCGTGCGAGTAGCTCGGATTTTTCGCGATGCGCGAGCAAAATTTTTGAATACGGCTGCTCTTGCTTGCTCGAACGGCATTTTTGAAAACATGAAGAGGTGAATTCAAAATCCAGAAATAAGGAGCGAACATTCTACACACGCACACACACACACCTTCAACATGAGGGGTGTTCAAGGTTTTTTAATGGTCAAATTGAAAGCAATACGTCAGAGTTGTACATTGACCAGACGGACCATGGTTATATCGACTTTAGGGGACCACCTGAGCATTATGCCAAAGACACCAATGTGTCCTATCTTGACCTTCTGGGTATGTGCAAACATATGCCACTTAGCTTATAATACCCTGTTCACAGTGTGGAGCAGGGTTATAAAAGTAAACATAAAGCCTTAGGCTATGGTCACCATAGGACAAATATTTGGACCAAAAATGAGTGTCAAACATTTTTCAGAAACCATTTTGCCAATATTGGATAACGGTTTTTGGAAATAATCTATCGTGATGTTATATATCCCATATGAGCTAAATATGTTTTCTGGTTTGGCTGTGGCGACGGATTCCTTTTTTGATTTCTGTCAAATATTTGCCTAGTGTGACCATAGCATTAGTCTTTATTTGAAGCTTTTTTTTTAATTTTAAGATTACTTTCTTAAAAGAAAAATGTTTTCCTCTACATTAATTTTATTAAAATAAACTTTTTAAGAAATGTGTCCTTACTCTTGTGTTATATTGCGTGTCCCAAAAATTAAATAAACACACCAATTTTACACTTCTATATTGAGTTTTCTATATAATTTCCCACTCACAAAAAGAATTGCATATATTCAAAAGCTGCAATAGTTGAGTAGTACTAAAAATCCATAGCATGCTTTTTAGGGCATTAACTTAAATTCGGCTAATCTCTCATCTTATTACTACTATAGAAAAATATTTTAATATTAACAATATATTCAAATTAAATTTACACGCATAGCTGATTGACTAATTGCTTACACAAATTCACGAATCATCAAAGTATTTTACAATTTCTTCTAATTAGTTTCTCCTTTAGTCACTATTGTCCCATTGGTGTAATTGGGAAATTTAATTTGAATGCTTTTCACCTAATCTATGATGGATATCCGAAATGGAAAACAATTTTAATAATAATATCCATAAATTCATGGTACAACAATACGTTTCAAATGACAACAAGTTATCTATTCTATCCCAGTGATATTTCTGGTATTATATGCATTTGATGAAATATCGACGTTTTTGAATGACAGTAATTTGTGAAATTTGTCATAGACGAATGCTTCAGGATTCTCTCTAAGGATTTCCACAATAAATCTGTCACTGTGACGAAGTTGTGCAATACTAAGTTCATTTATAAATATTTAATGTGTCTAATATGTGATCCACTATACAATACGGATACAAACACATACACACATAAAGACATACATAAAACTTAAACGTAATTGTTCGATGTCAGAAGAAGGCAAGGACTTTAATGACTTAACATGCATATAAATACATATAGACGTACTATACAGGATATCTTCTTCAAAAACTTATCTGGTCTTAATATATATATTATCATTAGGTTTTAATTACCATTTACCTTTAAGCTCTTAACAATATAATTTCCAATAATGAGAAATTGTAAAACTTTGGGGATTTGGGGAAAAGTTGTTTTAAGTCTTATAGAAGAAACTAAATTAATATTGTAAGTGAAGAAATAAATTTCAGATTTTGATGAGTATGTCGATTGAAAGGGTTTTTTTAGCCTTAAGCTTTTTAAATTTTTATTGATTTAATTTTATATAAATTATATTTTATAATAATGTTTGTTAAATAGTGAATGTATCTTTAAATTAAGTCCATACAATATAATTTGTTTTAGGCAGCTTCTTTGCAAGTGGACATCGAAGAAGGCATTCATAAACGTCCCATCCGAGTTCGATATTAATGGATTGAACCACTCTGTACTATGAACAACAGGATACTTAGACGAAGTTCTAATGAAGCGATGACCTACTGCAGTCACGCTTAAACACAGAAGAAAATCTCACAAAAAACCTTTTCCAATTAAAGTGCTTAATTGAATTTTTTAAAATATTCATTAAAATTTGAATTGATTCTAACAAATTTTTTACTTGAAACAAAAGTCAATCACAAACATTAATAGTATCAATTAATTTTTTAATTAAATCAATTAATTTTTTAATTGATACTATAATTTCTGTAATTGGAAGATATTTCAAAATTAAAAGAAAAATTAATTGGATCAAATTAATTTCGTGATTGAATCAGAAAAAAATTTTGTGTGTAGGATAAGCAAACATTCAAAGGTATGTGAACTGAGGCACTCCTCAAGGAAAGTCCTACGGATGACTGCACGCAGAGAAGGAATATGATCACCCCACCAGACATGTTTCAAAAGCAAAATATTATTTTTGAACGGTGAACATGGAACTAGATGGAGTTCGTGAATATTATCTTAACATCCATTGAATATAACTTTCTAGGTCAAAATTGAATTCATTCCATATCGAATTAGATACGGTTTGGAGATATTTTCCAAGGAATTTTAAATGAACTAAGGAAAACAGTAATTGTGAATGATTAGGTAGAAAATTATACAAGATTATTTTTATACCCTCTACCATAGGATGGGGGGTA
>PGFW01024034.1:57098-71355 GCA_003123925.1 Haematobia irritans
CTCCAATAAACGAACGGTAATGCATTCATTTTTACCTTCGCACAAAGGACACGACAATATGTATGTCATATACCTGAATCCTGTCCAACAACAGCACACAAATAGAGAAAATGGGAAACACAGAAACTTTTTTATATGAGACAGATGTACTGAAAACATGCTGACCATTATGTTGTCAGTAAACATCAGAGTTAGCGCACGCCAGCACGCAACAGTGTTAGTGGCATAAGGTGCACAAATTTCATTTAGCTTTCATAGTTCTTCCTGTTATCCTTCTTCATGTCTTCATCTCTTTAAAACAGTCATCTATCCTTATACCTTGAGTTAACGTCGTTTCCCGCCTAATGATTACGCGAATACAATGCGATATAAAACGGATACATATTAGAATTGTTGACACAAAAATTACAAAACAAACAAAAATATAATAATTAGTCGTAATAAAGGCTAGCTCTAGTTAGCTGTTACGTACTATTCCCAACTGCCAAAGAGTAATAATCATAAGAATAATAATAATGTACGATGACGATGGTGGTGGTGGCATAATTTCCAAACTATGGCCAAAGCCCATAAGAAAAATTACTTAGTAATATTATACGAGTTTCTATACAGATTGTCTGATTAAGAAGACATTTAACAAAAATCGTTATAAGTAGTAGTACAGTCCCCCGGCAACCCAGATCCCATTCAACTTTTCACCATTCCCAAATCATGGTTGAGCCCCCATTTTAAGCTTGTTATTGCCTTTTCTGTCTATACCAGCAGAAATGATGTGAAAATCCACCATACAACTAAACACAATCCAAGCACGTGTAATCGCATTATCGCAATATTCATGGGAGCTTTTTTCTTACAATTCGTGTTCACCAGTCTTCCCCCTCCTTTGTAGAGAATTTGAGCTGCGCTAACTAGTATAACAATTAACATCTAGTAGTTAAAAGGTATTGCTTTCACTGGTACTTGTTTGCGTATTGAAAAATTATTTGATCAAACATTGAAAAAATGGGCTATAGCCAGTTTAATGTTGTGCCCTTCCGCTAAAGACAGAGACTCGAAAAAAAGATTGCCAATTTTAGGCAGTAATATTATGATAAAAAGGGACAAAACACTACAAACATTTTTGAATGTATCTATTATATCAATTTATTAAGTCTTGGTTCATTAAAATGCTACAAAAATTTATTAAAATCATTGAACTTAGATTAAGAAGGTTATTGGTCAATTAAATTGAATTTACAGCCTAATTAATAGCTTAATCATACGCATCAGGCTACCAGTTTTAGGGTGTTAAAGTATTATTAGGACACTCCTCCAAGGATTAGGGGCGTCATCGAAGTGTTTATTTTAAAACTCATTAAAGAATCTAGTACCTAAAACCATAAGATGTATAAATTTCAAACAGGTTGTCAAATTCATAGCCGGACCTTGTGGGTGTCCCCGTCCTAAATATATAAATAAAAATTTTAACAAAAATTTAGCGAAAGGAATAAAATTTTGTTAAAATTCTATTAAAAAAATAAATTTCTTTGACGAAAATTTTCTATAGAAATTGAAATGACAAAATTTCTATCAAAAATAAAATTTTAGACAAAAATGTCTATAAAAATAAAATTTTTGGACAAGAATTTTTATAAAACTAAAATTTTGACAAAATTTCTAGTAAAACTCAAAATGTTTACAAAAATTATACATAAAAATTTGCAAAATTGTTGAAAAAATTATACATTAAATTTTGCAAATTTATTAAAAAATAAATTTGGACAAAATTTTCTATAGAAATTAAGATTTTTGACAAAATTTTCTATAGAAATTAAGATTTTGACAAAATTTTCATAGAAATACCATTTTACAAAAATTTTCTATAGCAAATAAAATTTAAACAAAACTTTCTATAAAATTTTTTAACAAAATTGTTCTATAGAAATAATTATTGATATCATTTTCTGCTAGGAAATTTAAAATTTTTACAAAATTTTCTTTATGGAAATAAAAATTTCAGAAATTTTCTATAAAAATAAAAATTTTGACAAAAATTTTCTATAAAAGTAAAATTTTTCTACAATAACAAATTTTTTCTAAAAATAAAAATTCTGACTTAATTTTCAATCGAAATAAAATTTTGACAAAATTTTTTATAGACATAATAAAAAAAATAAAATTCGGTTGCTTACTCGATTCGTCCGCTTTACGCGTTCGTTTCGCTTACGCAGTTCGGCCTACTTCACATCGGTTTCGTCCAATTACGCGCATTGCGTTTCGCATCTATTCAACGTGCTAGTATTACCGAATCCTTTGGGTCCCAGTCCCTCTTCTCGCTTACAGAACGCGACACGGAAAAAGTTTTCTATTAAAACTAAACTGTTTTACAACAATTATACATAAAATTGTTGCAAAATGTTGACAAAAATTGTTACATTAAAATTTTGCAAAATTTTTATATAAAAATTTAAAATCTTTGACAACATTTTCTATAGAAATTGAAGATTTGACAAAAATTTTCTTATAGAAATAAGATTTTTGACAAAGATTTTCTATAGAAATAAACAGTTTTTACAAAATTTTTTATAGAAAATAAAATTTAAAACAGAAAACTTTCTATAAGAAATTTTGACAAAATTTTCTATTAGAGAATAATATTTTTTGATTATCATTTTCTGTAGAAATTAAAATTTTTTACTAAAATTTTCTATTAGAAATAAAATGTTTTACAAAATTTCTATAGAAATAAAAACTTTTAGAAAAATTTTTTTATAAATTAAGAGATTTTGACAAAAATTTTGCTATAAAAGTAAACATTTTCTACAATTAAATCTTTCTTACTTTAAAATCAAAATTTTGACTTAATTTTCAATTCGAAATAAACATTTTTGGAGCAAATCTTTTTTTATAGAAATTAATAAAAAAAAAAATAAAATTCGGCTGCTGTACGCCGATTTCGTTCGCATCATTCACGGTGCTACGTATTTGCCGAATCCTTTCCCCAGTCCAAACTCTTCTCGTCTACAGAAAACCGACACGAAAATTTTCTTATAAAACTAAAATGCTTTACCAAAATATATACATAAATTTTGGCAAAATGTGACAAAATTATACATAAAATTTTTGCAAAATTTTATGATAAAAATAAAATTTTGACAACATTTTTCTATAGAATGCAGATTTGACAAAATTTTTCGCCTAATAGAAAATAAGATTTACCAAATTTTCTATAGAAAATAAACATTTTACAAAAATTTTTTATAGAAATAAAATTTTAAACAAAACTTTCTATTAAAAATTTGGACAGAAATTTCTTATAGAAATAATATTTTGATATCATTTTCTGTAGAAATAAAATTTTTACAAAATTTTTCTATAGGTAAATGTACAAATTTCTAAGATAAAAATTTCTTAAAAAATATAAAAAATTTTGACAAAATTTGCTATAAAAGTAAAATTTTCTAACAATAAATTATTTCTCTAAAATAAAATTTGACTTAATTTTCAATCGAAATAAAATTTTTGACAAAATTTTTTTATAGAATTTAATAAAAAAATAAAATTGTTCTATCATTCCCCGTTACAGATGCTATCGGCATTGTCTTACAACGTTCGTCAATTACGATTGTCGCATCATTCAAGGTGCTAGTAATTGTCGAATCCTTTTCCAGTCCTCTTCTCGTACAGATAACCCGACACGAAACACTTATCGGCTCGGACACCATTCGTCATCCTCGTATCCGAAAGGCACGTCCCGGTCCGACACAATCGTGCATCTCGCACACGAACAACCATCGGCCCGACACCAACGTCATCATCATATACTAACACCACCGCGCCCGATACCATCGATCATACCCCGCCGCCACGAACGCCATCGGCCCGACATCATTCGCTACATCTTTTCGTACACGAGCATCGCGCGCCGACACCACAAACACCCATACCGTCTTCCCATCGTCACCAGTCAAACGGCACACCGTTCTCCCGACACCACTACCACTGCACCGCCCTTCATCTCTGACAGTGCTCATTTCATCGAAACCAGGCGAACAACGCACATTCGCCGTCATCATCCAATTAAACATCACCTCGTCGTATCACCGACAACCGATCCACCATCGTCACCGCCAACCCACGCGACACCGATTCATCTCCATCAACACCGCCATTGCATCGTCGTTCACCACGCTGAATGCTTTTCGCACCGTTTCAACATCGTCACAAATCAGCGAGGTCGAAGGCCTCACCAGTTCGTCGCCTCCCTTGCAGCCCCCTCATTTACCTTTACCAACACAATTTATTGTTATATAAATTAAAGAATTTTGTTGATAACAACCCACAAAGGAATAAAAGTAGTGTGTTATTATATATTTTAAGGTTTGAGGATCCTTAAAAAGTAATCCTGGAACATGGCCACTGGCCTTACCTCAGCCCACGAAGGAAAACTACGTTCACAAAATGGCCCGCCGAGCAGCCCAGTCGGAAAAATTACAAAATTTTCTATAGAAGTTTTGACAAGAATTTTCTGTAAAAATAAAAATTTTGCACTCAAAATTTTCTATAAATATAAAATATTGACAAAATTGTCTGCCAAAAATAAAATTTTTGACAAAAATTTTCTTCTAAAAATAAAATTCTGAGAGAAAATTTCGTCAAAACTTTTATTTTTTGCAGGACAATTTTGTCAATAATTCTTTATATTTATAGAAAAATTTCTGTCAAAATTTTATTTTTACAATGAACAATTTTTACGTGTCAAGTGAACATCTTTCCTTCACTCCACGACCTATATTTTGTTTAAATTTTCTTCCGAAAGCTGGGCACCTGCTCGGGCCGCCCACTTTTTGTAACGTAGTTTTCTTCGTGGCGCTCTGAGGTAGGCCTAGTGGGCCGTCCAGGGATTACCCTTTTTTAAGGATCCGCCGAAAACCTTAAATAATAACACACTTACTTTTATTCCTTTGTGGGTTTGGTTCATCAACAATTCTTATTTAATTTTACAATACAATGTGGGTAAAGGTAATCCCCTACCAGAGGGGGCTGAAGGCGTGCGCGGCGACGCACTGGTGAGGTCTCGACTCGCTGATTTGTGACGATGTGAAAACTTTGCGAAGCTAGCTGGTGACGACGATGAATGGCTTGGGGTTCTGTGAATGAAGATTGAATACGGGGGACGCTGTCTCGTGGGTTGGTGGTGACGGATTTGGTGGATTCCGGTGTGTAGGCGCCTCTGTTGTCGCGTGATACGCGAGGTTGATGTTAATTGGTCGATGACGGCGAATGGGTGCGTTGTCGCGCTGCGTCTGGCTCGGCGGTTTCCGATGACATGAGCACCTGATCAGAGATGAAGCGGGCTGCGAGCTTGGGCTCGAGTGTGCGGGAGAACGGTGTGCCGGCGCTCGTTGAGCGTTCGACTGTGTGCACGATGGCTGATAGGACGGTATTGCGTGTTGTCATGTGCGGTGTCGGGCCGGCGATGCTCGCTTGTACCGCGATCCACATGTTAGCGATTGCACTGTCGGGCCGATTGGCGTTCCGTGCGTCCGGGTATGACGATGGTTATCGCGGCCGTGGTGTTCGTAATATTGATGATGGACGTTGGTGTTGCGGGGGCGATGGTGTTCACGTGTGCCTGGAGATGACGATTGTGTCGGATCGACGGATGCTCGTTATACGAGCGATGACGATTTGTGTCGAGCGATAGTGTTTTCGTGTCGCGTCCTTCTGCTGTAACGAGAAGTACGGGACTGGGAAAAGGGATTCGGGGCCAATACCTAGCACCTGAATTGCATGGCGAACGAATCGCGTAAGCCAGCGGGACCGCAATTTTTCAACTATTTTCTTCTTCTTTCATTCTATTCTCCCCTCATAAACAAAATATCCTTTGCGTTCAAGAAAAATCTTTATTTCGATCTCGAAATAATTAATGTCGTCAACCAAATATTTTATTTTAGAAAAAAAATTTTATTGCTAGAAAAATTTCTACTTCTTATAGCAAATTTTGTCAAAAATTTTTTTTATAAAAAATTTTTCTAAAAGTTTTATTTTCTATCTTAAGAAAATTTTGTAAAACATTTTATTCTCTATAAGAAAATTTTGTGAAAAATTTAATTTCATACCAGATAACCATGGATATCAAAAATACTCTAGTTTCTATAGAAAAAGTATTTAGTCAAAATCTTATAGAAAGTTTTGTTTAAATTTTATTTTCTGATTAAAATTTTGTAATGTTGATTTCTATTAGACACAATTTTTTGTCAAAATCTTATTTCTATAGAAACAATTTTTGTCAAAAACTCTCATTTCTATAAAGAGAACTGTCTGTCGAAGATTTTATTTTTATAATAAAATTTTTGCAGAAATTTTATGTATAATTTTGTCAACATTTTTTGCAAAATTTTATGTACTAAATTTTTTGTAAACATTTTAGTTTTATCGAAAATTTCGTGTCTCGGTTTCCATGTTAACGCAGAAAAGAGGGACTGGGGAATAAGGACTTCGGGCGAGAATACTACCGCACGCTCGAATGACTGCGTATGACCCGAATCCGCGGTGAAGCCTAGACGGCCGACGATTTTATTTTTTTTTTTTATTATTTCTATATAGAAAGTTTTGTCAAAATGTTTATTTCGATTGAAAATTGTAAGTCAAAATTTTAATTTTAGGTCAATACAGAAACATTTATTGCTAGAAAATTTACTTTATTATAGCCAAATTTTTGTCAAAATTTATATTTTATAAAAAAATTTTTTCTAAAATTTTTATTTCTATAGAAAATCTTGTAAAACATTTTCCAGTTTCTATTGATGAAAATTTTGTAAACAAATTTTAATTTCTACAGAAACATGATATCAAATATATCTATTTCTATAGAAATCTTTGTCTAAACATTTTTATAGAAAGTTTGCCCTGTTTAAATTTTTATTTATCCTGCATAAAAAATCTTCTGTAAAATGTCTATTTCTATAGAAAATTTTGTCCAACAATATTATTTTCTATTAAGAAAAATTTTTGTCAAATCTCATTTCTACTTAGCAAAATGTTGTCAAATAATTTCTATTTTGTAGTATAAAATTTTGCAAATTTTATGGTATACATTTTGTCAGACACTTTTGCAAACCATTTTATGTATAATTTTGTCAAACATTCTTAGTTTTTATTAGAAAACTTTTCGTGTCCGGTTCGTGCTAACGAGAAGAGGAACTGGGAAAGAGGATTCGGCTAAAAAAAAATTTTTTCTTTAACTTTCTCAGGGCCGCCCACTGAAAGTGATGCGAACGAATCGCGTATTGGACGAACCGTGGTAAGTTAGCCGGAAAACTGCGTAAGCGAACGCAACTGCGCTAAGCTGGACGAATCGAAGTAAGCAAACCGAAATTTTATTTTTTATCTATCAACAAATTAATTTTTGTCAAAATTTTTTTCAGTATTTCAGAAAATTTAACACGATTTTATTTTTAGAAAAATTTATTGTCAGAAAACTTTTTAGTCTTTTATAGAAAAATTTTGTCAAAATTTTATTTTCTATTAGAAAATTTTCTGAATTTTTGTATTTCCATTAAAGAAAATTTTGCTAAAAAATTTTAAATTTCTACAGAAAATGATATCAATAATATTATTTTCTATAGAAATTTTGTCAAAAATTTACTATAGAAAATTTTTGTTTAAATTTTATTTCTATTAGAAAATTTTGTAAAATTGTTATTTCTATAGAAAATTTGTCAAAATCTATTTTCTATCAGAAAATTTTGTCAACAATTTATTTCTATAGAAAATTTTTGTCAAATTTTATTTTAAGAAAATTTTGCAAAATTTTATGTTATTTTGATAAAAATTTTCAAATTTTTTATGTATAATTTTGTAAAATTTTAGTTTCTATAGAAAATTTTTCAAAATTTTTAGTTTATAAAAATTTTGTTTCAAAATTTTTATTTTTATAGACATTTTGTCTAAATTTTATTTTTATAGAAAATTTTGTCAAAATTTATTTTATAGAAAATTTTCTCAAACATTTATATCTTTTTTATAGAACATTTTTAACAAAATTTTATTCTTTACGAAAATTTTGTTAAAATCTTGTATTTATAGTATTTGACGGACGGAACACACACAGCGGCCTATGAATTTGACCACTTGTTTGAATTTTCTATACATCTTATGGGTTTTGTACTACGATTCTTTAAGTGACGTTAACAAATAAAATTCCGAGGCACGCCCTTCCTTGGACGGAACAGGTGGTCATAGAATTACTTTAAACTATAAACTGGTACCTGAGATGCGTATGATTACTATTAATTAGGCTTCAAAATTCATTTAAATTGACCATAACCTTTTAATCTATTTCAACTGATTTTAATTAATTTTGCTACATTTTATAAAAACTTAATA
This sequence comes from Haematobia irritans, assembly GCA_003123925.1. Classification (NCBI taxonomy): domain Eukaryota; kingdom Metazoa; phylum Arthropoda; class Insecta; order Diptera; family Muscidae; genus Haematobia; species Haematobia irritans. The sequence continues at coordinate 65,469 of PGFW01024034.1, forward strand.
AATTATATATAATAATTCAAAAAATGTTTTGTTTTGTCCCCCTTTTCTTCAATATTAACTCTACAAACGTTTGGCAATCTTTCTTTCATGCTCTGTCTTTAGCGGAAGGCACAACATTAAACTGCTACTACCCAGTTCCAATGTTTTGATCAATAATTTTTCAAATACCAACAAGTACCCAGATGGAAAGCCATAACCTTTGTAACTACTAAGGTGTCTGAATTGTTGAGTTACTAGTTAGCCCAGCTCAAATTCTGCTCAAAGCGTACGGGGGGAAGATGGTGAACACGAATGTAAAAAAGAAAGCCTCATGAATATTGCGATAATTGCATACAACGTGCTTGGATTTGTGCTTTAGTTGTTATGTGGATTGTTCACATCATTTCTGACTGTATTAGACACGAAAAGCATAACAAGCCTTAAAAAATGGGGCCAACCATCATTTGGGGAATGGTCCAAAGTTGAATTGGGATCTGAGGTTGCCGGGGGACTAGCTTACTACTTATAATACGATTTGTAATGTCTTCTTACTCAGACAATCTCGGTGATAAATCGTTAATCATTACTAAGTAGTTTCTATGGCTTTGGCCATAGTTTTTGGAATCTATCACCACCACCAATCGTCATCGTCCATTATTTTATGTATTATGAATTTATTGACTCGCTTGGCAGATATGGATCAGTACGTACAGCTACTAGAGCTACGCCTTTATAGCGACTATTATTATATCTTTTGTTTTTTTGCTATTTTTGTTCAACATTTCTAAATGTATCCGTTTTTTATTATCGCGCATTGATATTCCGTAACATTACGGGAAACGACGTTAAACGTCAAGGTATAAGCGATAGATGACTGTTTTTAAAGAATGAGACATGAAGCAAGGATAACAGGAAACTATGAAACTACTGAAATTCCGCTGACCTTATGCCACTAACACTGTTGCCTGCTGCCTGCCGCTAACTCTGATGTTGACTGACAATAGTGTCAGTGCATGGTTTTCCAGTTACATTTCTAATAAAAAGATTTCTGTTTCCCCTTTTCTTCTTATTTGTTGCTGTTGTTGGAAAGGTTCAGAGGATAAACATACAATATGCTGTGTCACTTTTTGTGCGAAGGTAATATTGAATGCATTACCTTACGTTTCGGAGCCTTAGATATTCCTTGTTTTCGTTTTTTCGTCCTTTTTTTTGTGTTGAACTGGCACCATTCCAATCCATATCACTGATGTTTCTGCGGACACTATGCCCAGCTTCGATCATCATTAAATATTAATAGATGGTAACGTGCAATTTCTAATTTGTTTACAAGGATGCATTTTGTGGAAAACGCATTTGGGCCATAGGGAAAGAAAAGAGAAATAGTTGAATTAGCACACAGAAGAAATGTTTTATGAAATAATTTCTTTTAATAAAAAAATTTTAATATTTAATTATTTTCGGAAAAAAAATCTCCAAATACGGACTTAGAAAAATATCAGAACAGTTTTCTTAAGTAACTCTGTAAAAATATTAGGAAATTCCATTTTCTGCTCTGAGGGGTATTCTTCAGATTTTTTTTTATAAAAAATCAACAATTAGAAAATTTTTTCTTATTATATTCTTTTTTCAACTTTATCCAAATTAAAGGTTGTCTTTGTATTATCAAACATGTGGAACTAGGATATTAGATATAACATTATGTTCTTATATTGCGTATGAATAATATTATTAGAGACTCTTGTCGAAGCCAAGGTATATTGAATAATAATATTTGGGTTTTGGTTCATTAGTGCGCGTATGATTTATATCGTCTACCAGCTACTATAACGGTTGAAACAAGTTGGTAGAATTCTACCAAAAATGGTAGATTTTTCATTGTTTGGTAAATTAGTAGAACTCTTAAAGTTTTGGAAGATTTTGCAAAATATTCCTTCCAACTAAGATGTACTTCACAAATTTGTAATAGAAATTAAATTTTCTCTAAAATACAATTTTGAAAAAATTTCTATAGAAATAAATTTTATGTAAGATAAAAATTTGTATATCAATATTTGTTACAAAAATTTTTCTAAAAAAATACAGTTTGACAAAATTCTCATATTAGAACAAAATTTGACCAAATTTTTCTCTAGAAAATTAAAATTTTATCACAAATTTTCTATAGAAATAAAATTTTGACAAAATTTAACTATGCAAAATAAAATTCTGACAAAATTTTCTATAACAAATAAAATTTTTTGACAAAATTTCTATAAAATACAACTTTTTACAAAATTTTTGTATAGACATTTTTGATAATATTTTGTTATGGAAATAAAAATTTTTGATAAAATTTCTATATAAATAAAATTTTGACAAAATTTTGTGCGGAACATTTCTATAGAATTAAAATTTTGATAAAATTTTCTCTAGGAATAAAATTTCGAAAAATTTTCTATTAAAATTTAAATTTTTCAACAAAATTTTCCATAAAAATTAAATTTTCAAACAAACATGTTTCCCAAGAAATAAAATTTTGATCAAAATTTTCTAAGAAATAACATTTTGACAAACTTTTTTTCTAACCGAAATAACAACATTTGATAAAAATTTTCTTTTCGCGTGATTAAATCTCGGACAAAACATTTTCTATCTACAATAAAAAATTGTTACAAAATTTCCCTTATAGCAAATAAAATTTTGGCCCTTCTATAGAACATAATCATTTATTACAAAATTAAAAACCACACAATTTTCTGAAAAAATTTCCATACAAACTAAGTTTGACACAAAATGTTATCAAAATTTTTGAAAAAAAAATTTCATAGGAATATAAATTTTGAACAAAAAAATTTCATAGACATAAAGTCTTGACACAAATACTTCTATTTTAGAAACTTCAAATTTTAAAAAAAAAATTCCTATAGACAATAAAATTTTGAAAACAATTTTCATATAGAAAATAAAATTTCGACAAAATCTTTCCTATAAAAATAAAATCGCACAATATTTTTCTAAAGAAATAAAATTTGATAATTTTTCTAAAGAAATAAAATTTTCCTCTAGGAAGTAACATCTTGCCACAAAAGATGTTCTATTGAGAATAAAATCTTTTGAGAAAATTTTCTATAGAAATTAAAATTTGATAAAATTTTTCTATAGACAATAATGATTTCTCACAAGAATAAGAAAATAACGATTTTGCTACAAAATTTTTTATAAGAAGAATGAAAGTTTCCGACAAAACTTTCTATAAAAATCCTAAGAATTTTGATAAAAATTTCTATTAGAAACACAAATGTTTGACCAAAATTTCCTATAGAAATTTAAAATTTCTGACAACAATGTTTCAATTAAAAATAAAGAATTTTGACAAATTTCCTATGGGAAATAAAATCCTTTACAAAATGTTTCTATAGCAATGTACAATTTTTACAAGAAATTTTCTATATAGATAAAATGTTCTCGACTATTATTTTGTATTGCGAAAATAAAATTGTTGATCAAAATATTTTCTATATAAATAAAATTTCTGACAAAATTTTCTAAAGAACAAATTTGGCGAACCATTCTATAGCAATTAAAATTTTTGATTAAACATTTTCCTTAGGAATAAAAATTCCACAAAATTTTTCTCTAGGGAATAAAGATTTCGACAAAATTTTCCATAAAAATAAATTTTTCAACAAAAATTTTGCCATTAAAAATAAAATTTTGGAGAAAATGACTTTTCTGTATAACATAAAATTTTGACAAATCTTTCTAAAACAAATAAGAAATTTGATAAAATTTTCTATAGGGATTAAAATTTCGACAAAAATCTTTCTTATTAAAGAAATAAAATTGCTACAAAAATTTCCCTTTAGAAATAAAATTTTCTTATAGACAAATAATATTATCTACAAATATTAAAAAAAAAAAAAAGAAAAAAAAAAAAATGAAAAAAAATTCCATTAGAAATAAAGTTCTTGGACAAAATTTATCAATAAAAATAAAATTTTGAATAAAAAATTTACCACAGGACATTTTTTTGACCAAAAATTTTCGGATAGGAAAGTAAAAATTTTGAAAAAAAAAATTCTATAGAAATAAAATTTCGACAAATAACATTTTTCTATAAAAATATAAACATTTCGAATAAATTCTTTATATAAAAATAATAATCGACATACTTTTAAAGAAATCAAATTTTTGATATAAATTGATAAATTAAAATTTTCTCTAGGAATAAAATTTCACAAAAATTTTTCATCTGAAGCTAAATTTTTAAAAAATGTTTTGGTATAGAAATAAAATTTTTGCAAATTTTTGTATTAGAAATAAGTTATTCTACAAAATTCTATAGAAATAAAATTGTAGAAAATTTTCTATAGAAATTAAACTTTGACAAATAATGTTCTACTAAAAAACTTTCAAAATTTTGATAGCAATAAAATTCTCCTATCATGCAAAATTTCTTAAAATAAATGTTTGAGCAAGATTTTTCTAGAATAAATTTTAATAGTTTTAAATTAAAATTTTGGAAAAAATTTTCCTATAAAAATAATAAAATTTGAAATTTGTCAAAATTTTTATGTAAATAAACATTAATACAAATTTTCTCTAGAATAAAATTTTCGACAAAAGTTTTCTACTAAGATAATTTTTAAAAATTAAAAATGTTCTTATAGAAATAGAATATTGAGTCAATTTCTTATTAGAGAATAAAATTTTGACAAAATTTTCTATAGCAAATAAAATTTTCCCCTATAGAAATAACAATTCTTGACATTAAATTTCCCTGATGTTCTCACAATGGAGCTGAATAGTCTAAGTGAGCGCTGAATTTTCCTTTTTTTTGTAATCTCGGCGCTGGCCACTTTAATCTATACAAATGAAAGTTCAATAAAAATTTCTGTATAGAATAAAATTCTTGACAAACCTTCTTCTATCAAGAATATAGAGAATTCTCCATATCACATACCTATCAACCTTTTTTGACACCAATATTTACAACGTCCGAAGATATAAAATTATTGAACAGAATTTTCTCTTAGGAAACAAAAATTTCGACAAAATTTTGCTAAAAGAAATAAAAATCTTTGATAACAATTTTCCTATTCAGGAAAAGCATGTGTGACAAAAGATGTTCTTATAGAAATAAAAATATCCATACACATTTTCTCTAAGAAAAAAACTTCTACACGAATTTTCTCCGTAGGAAATAAAATTTCCAGCAATACCATTTCATAATTTTATTAAAACTTCAATATAATTCTGGTATTAATTTTCTTCTTTTATCTAGTTCAAAGGGGACTGTTTATCACAAAACAAGTGAATTCGATTGTGGATGACAGTCTTTAGTAGAAATTTGTGCGCAATCCATGATGGAGGGTACATAAAATTCGTTGGTACTTTTAGTTTAGCTATGAAATTCTGCGATTAAAATTTTGTTTTGTGTGACAACATTTTGTGATTGCTATCACTGGAAATATTAAATTTGAATTATGTGCTATACTGCGTATGAATGATATTATTAGATAATTGACGAAACCAGGAGTGCGTATGAATAATAAAAATTTTGTTTTTTGTTATCGGTTCATTAGTGCGTATGATTTACAGCATTTTTGTATTACTTATATGTATAACTATTTAGAGTTTTATTGGGTTTCACTGAAACTTCCCAATGGTATTCCATTTAGAAGTTTTTCATGAAAACTAGTAATGTTTTCGTGATCTGAATTATAAAGCTGTAAATATATCTTTTTTTAACAGTAAAATAATATATCCCATATTAATACAAATTTATTTTATATTTTATAATATTTTAGTCTCTATAATAAATTCGCATTAGTTATATATACCATTCTACCTAAGAATTGTGGAAACTTGGTCTTGTAACCCAATTTTTGTATTTATTTATAAATTTAGTTAAACGACTCTAAAAATA
>PGFW01024038.1:14432-35806 GCA_003123925.1 Haematobia irritans
ATTTACTTTAAGTGACCGACTTGTGACGTTACATTTTTTCGAACCACAAGCGATAGCTCGCGCAACCGCACAGCCGTTGTTGCAGCTGACTGTTCGGCCAAAATGTGGTTAAAAGGCAATAGATGCAGGATGACATTAAGGGTTTTGTGTTTTGGTTTTGTTTTATGGAGTTTTAATTCAGAAAGTTATGAAAACACAAATGTTATGATATTTTCGACGCAAACGGCCAGTAATTGAGAGACACTTTCATTCGATATTTGATGGCAGCGTCCTCTGGCGTGCTTTTAAGTTTTAGCTTATTTTGGAACAAGAACTTGTGTCTTTCTATCTAATTTGTCTATGGACATAATGGTATTGACACATATTGCCTATACAATAACATGGCAGCTTTTAATATTCTTTGAATTTTATGTCATATTTCATTGCATTGAAGCAGTTTCTTTGTAAAAGTTCGACGAATATGCCTTTTCGTAAGTCCAAAGCTTTGGACTTACGAAAGGCATTTAACCATATCAAACTCCTATATACAAAAGTTTACAAAGTAATTAAGGAGTAGTTCGTTTTTTGTTGTGTGATAGTACTGGTAACTTACTCCACACTTTATTCCAATTTTGCAATAACTTTTTGCTTAAGGACTAACTCACATTTTGGCGGCATTAATTTCTCGGAGATTTTATGTCAATATTACTCCTAATATTGCGGCGGACTAACGATTCCCTTGCAAATACTCAGATTTTATTTTCGGAGACTTTCGACTTTATTTATGTCTCCGATACAAACCCTATGCTCCGTGCTTTACAAAGTTTATCTCTAATACATACCTTCCATTTGTACAATCTACGCTCGATTTGTGCACTTTGTATTGAACTGTAGAGCTTCTCGTATTATATGTGTTATTTTCGGGCCAACTAAACTTTTTTAAACTCCTACGCAGGGACTGATTAAACTTACCTAGTTCACAGTGGAATCGTATTGTTAGCTGCAATTGCTTCTACAATGAGGCTCAGCATTCAGGTGCGTGGTGTAGTTGTTGGTTTGCATTTTCATCTTCCGGACTATAACAATTACGCGGGCTAATTGAGATGGCTGCGGATAAGTAATTAAAACAAAATTGAGACACACAAAGCGTGAAGTAACACGCAACGTTGCAGTTGTATTGCTTTTTGTGTACTTGCCGTAGAAGAAGCAACCATGTACATGGGTGCACAACATATGGAATCCGAGGGTTAGGGTAGAGTTTCTGAAAATTTAAAGGAGTAACATTAAAATATATAGATGAACATGGTCCATTTCTTATTTCCTCCGGATAATTCCCAATATTAATAAACGAAACGATAATTAAACGCAATCATTAATGATAAGGCTATTTAGTATGGCTTTATATAGGCATCAGATATGATTCTTTTATTTCTATTTTTAAAGCGTTGAATATTACAAGAACACAATATGGTTTGTTAGGATTAGATTGACACAGTGCGCAGTCCAATTATATTTTCCATTGTCAATTTTGGGCGCCCGCGCGTATATAATATATATAACGGTTTATTTTATAGATTAACGTTTAGGACTATTTCAATTCATTCTGATCGGGCACTTCTACTTTTAACTTGCTTTTTGTTCGGGTGGGTTTATTGTTTTCATATTTTTTATATAAACGTATTATTGTTACACGGATTCGAGTACAATAATTATGGTCTGAGGTTTTCATTTCGAAAAAAAATTCATAGGTTGTATTCTCTACTGTTATTTATTATGTTTGTAATTTTGTCTGAACAATTTTTGCAAAAAAACCGTCAACGAATTTTGAAAATACAATTTTAATTTAATTAACACCCGATTACTGTTTGGTATAGGTTGTATGAGAAGAATGCCAGATCTCTATGTAGATATCGCTAGTGATCCCAATCGTTAAATTTTTGTCTATCTAAAATAATTTGTACAACCAGTAGATTTTATATTCGCCCTTCTGATATAGTGATAAAAACCAGCAGAAAGGGTATTTTCTTTCTGAATGATACTTTTTTATCGAGGAATACAAAGGAAGGCTTTCCTGGAGGGAGGACAATTACTTTTAACTTTGACGTGTCTAATAATATATTTACATCCAAACAATATGTGGGACAAGCCAATAGATCAAATTATTTGTAGTACATGAAGTGCGCATCTTAACAGTGTACTTTCCTGTTTCAGTATGAATAATAAACTTGTCTATCCTTATTACTTCGCACTCATCATATAGCTTTTTTTTATTTTATTTATTTAAGCAATATATATTATGCTCAACATATACCTAACAACAGTCTCTATGATGAAGACGCTGGCCTAACAATAGACTATATAGTAGACTGGGACAATTATAGTGGTAACCAAATTTTTTATATGAATTGAGCTTTCTTAATTATTAAAGCGAAGTTTAGTAAATAGGTTTGATTTGAAACGGCGCCGCAAATCTTCCTTTAGCATTATTTGCGGTTTTGCGAGTAATACGGGCTTCGTGAATGGTAGGTTAGGTGGCCAGCCGATGTATCAGGTCACTAGACCATCAGTCCATTTTGTACCACCGTGGGGGAACTTTCTCTCTTCATCAACTGAGTGCTCCCCGATTCCATATTAAGCTCAATGGACAAGCGGACCTCCTATTTTATAGCCGGTCCGAACCGGCGTTCTGACTTTTCAGCTTGAAAACCTTAGGAAGCTTTTAACCCTCCAGGCAATGTCACATCATACTGAGGTGGATAATCCCCGCCTGAAAACTTTTTTTGTTGTTTGTCGAAGCGGGATCGAACCCACTGACCTGTGTATGCAAGGCGGGACATGCTAAACGATGCACCACCGGTGGTCTTGACTTAGTAATTGGTTCTGTTTTAAGGGCCGTTTTTTATTTTTTTCATTAGACAAGCTTCAAGCTTGCGGTATTTAATATTTAATTCTTGCGCACTTTTTGATCAATATGAATTTACCAACGTTATATTTCATCCAGTGTACAAAACCAAGATTAGTTGGCTGAGTTTCATTACCTATATTTAGGGATTGGTATCTCGGTATTTTCGACAGTCAATCATCTCGGATTACACGTCTGTTATTTTTTCCAGGTTGACATTCAAAGCTATGTCATCAACAAATTTCCAATGAAACAATCTTCCCTGCTGACATGTCGACGCTGATGAATGTCAGTAGATACCGCACTTAGAGTCTAAAAAAGTATACTGCCCACTTCTTGGCATCCAGAATTGAATGTCCGGTATTATATTTCTTAGAGACCATAAATAGATCCCAGTCTTCCAGCAAAAGAATTTTTCGAGACTAACTTAGGTCTAGGTTAGTTGAAGTGGCTGCCCGCTTAAGTCCAGGCTCAACTATCGACTATTCACTCCATTGTGATACCACTAATTAACTTAAAAGTAACTTATTACAAATGGCCACTTTAGTTGATTAAAACGCTGCACCTTCTTTGATTATTTTTACTTCTGTCCTGAAACCAACAGCATTGTGCCAACACCCATACGCAAACTGCATTAGTATATAACCGTTTTATCCAGGTCAACCGTCGACGGAACGGACTGTTTTTTTAATAGCGAGTAAATCATCGTAATAAGTACCTGCTTAACGAATTTCAAGTGTGGTGGGGAATTAGGCACCATGCAGAGAAATTCAAAGTCATCCATGGGTTGCTACTCAGGGCCCAGTGGACGGTAACGACTGAGTTATAGATTTGGGCAATGACCAAGAGTTAGGCCCAATTAGTCGACTGTAGAGGGTCGCTGGCGACATTCGGACAGTCGACCTTTCTCAAGGTAGCGACTTTTCTAGGACAAAGGAGGTAATTCCCTCACGAAAGAGATTCACAGACGCAGAATGCTTTGTTTTCTTAAGAAATTAGGATCAGTCGACCCAAGCACGTTGTACGGCTAAAGAAGCGATTCCTTAAATGGGCCAAGGAATTCTTGAAGCTGGAAAAAGGAACGATCACGGATGAGCTGCCATCCTCTAAACGGATCAAAGATCGTTTGCTCAGTTTCGAAAAACAGGCTTGTGATGGCTATTATTAACTAAAGGAGCATTGGACGGAGATGATTCAAGGCAAAAATGGGGGAATTGAGAACGCGATTCTGGTCTACTCAGAGGTGCAAAGTTTTCCCGGACCAGATACTCGATAACCAGCAAGATGGCTGGTTGGTATCAAAGACTGATTTAACTGAATGCATTTGGGCAGCGAGGTCTATAAGAATGTTATTAGCTGATTGATACTAATTGGGAAGTTGGGAAGGGGGAGCGTTATGAGTTTAGTCCAAAAAAGACATTACCGGACCTTAAACTAGAGCCATGCATGGATACGACAAACACTCCTGATCCTGAGTCATACTACACATCAAATAAACTTTATCACCAACATCTTTTTCAATTTAAAACATTATTGAATTGGAAATGGCATTCAATAATATGTTTAATATGATATCAATTAATTAACTTTAATCAAATCCGAAAAAAACCCCAATTAAAAAAATCGATTGAATTATTTGTTTACGTTTCCATTAAAATATTAATTGTCCTCAATCAATTTGGTTAATCCAATTCGGAAATACATTTTCATTTACAACACAGTGATTGAAATTTTTTCCGTTTCAATTACACATGTGATTGATCCAATCACTTTTGTGATTGAAACAATTCATAATTTTGAAGCAATGGAAAGAGCGAAAAGAGAACAAAGATGGGTATTTATTCACATGGTATTATGCGAGAGATCAGTCTGTTATAAGTAACTTGTAACGAACGGTTGGGTTTTTGTTTTTCGCAGTAATTTGGAAAAACATGATTGGCGACATTCCTGTCTTGCTGCATTGAAAATGTGTAATAATATTTGGGAACGCAACAAAAATCATAGCAACAGGTTTATGAAATAAATAAAATGCTGCAACAATCAAATGGGCCACGTGATAAATGGTCTTGAAAAAATATTTAAGAGAACGCATTTAATTCAACCTCGTGTTTGTGTTTTGTGGTATTTTGCTAAAAATGCCGAAAACAATCCTAACGGTACGTGAATTACGTTTTCCATTGAGACCTGTTTACATTAAACGGACTTAAAATTATTATATTTTTTATTCATTTCTTTTAGTAACATTTTATTTCGTGAACTTGACCATCATTCCCTCGACTCCTCATTTATCAAATATGTAAGGGAAATATGTGAACAAAAAACATGTACCGTATTGATCTTTTAAATTATAATCGTTTTTCACTCCTAGTTTTCTTACAACCCAAGAGCTGTATGGCGTTTGTTGGAAGATTCACCTATGAAAGTTGCAAAGTGAGCGTTGGCCTATTAATTGTATTTGTTTTTACCTGCCTATTTCAGTTTGAACCCAAGTAGGAGATCGTATATCTTGATTCAATAAAACTAATGAGCTGAATACCTGAATGGTACAAAAATCTTTCTTTTGGCATTTAAAATATGAAAAATATTGCCGAAATATAAACAATATGTATTTCCATTTATATCATTTTTTCTATTTTTAGAATTTGCAAAAAAAGTCTCATCACAATATATTACCAATATTACTTGTTTTCCCATTACTTTTTGTCTATGATTGGTTCAAATCTTTAATAGACGATTTCAATGATGACGGAAATTTTGGAAGGCAATTGTTAACTAAAATTAAGATTACGGTCCTTATACACCTTTTTATGCTATAAGACTACAACTGCAAAGAAGATTATCATCTGCAACTGAACTACAGGGAATTGGAACTTGATATTCTATGAGGTAATGTTTAACAAAATTAACTTTTAATTTAACAAAATATTAATTCGAATTATTCTGTTTACTTTCAGAAAAAAAACTAATTTAGTTACCCGGTGCTGATTTATTGGAAACTCTAGGCCGCAATTCTACAATTAGAAGGACCATGTACATGGTATATTATTATAGCGAAGATAATGATTGTATATATATTTAGTTAATTGTATTTGTAAAATATATGTCTTAGAACAACCAACAAATGGACAAGAACCAAATTTATTTGTTCTATTGATAATTCCAAAAAAAATAATAAAATACTTAAATATGTTTTATAAGAAACACATATTTTCTTTTACTTCACACATACAAATTAAAATACGATTTTGGGGTCGACAATATATTACTGTTCTTTGCATTGAACTTTATAAAGCATTTCAATTAATTATCTTAAATTGAATGAATCAAGATAGTTGATTGTTTTTTGTGACGAAATTAATTAAAATTTATCAATTAGACAATTAAAACTGTGATATGAATTTTCATGGTTAAAAATCAATCAAGCGTTTTTTAATTGCATTCAACATCACCCAATTAATTGATTCCCGTGACAAAAGTCAATTACAACATTTTTATTGAAATCGTAAGTCTGACGTTTTCAATCAAACCATGAGGTCGATTGATACTAATCATTTTCGTTTATTGAGACATTTCATTCTAAAAAATGATTGAATCCGCGATTTTCGTGAATTTGACTCACAAAAAAATTTTTTGTGGTGTACGAGAGACTAAAAGGAATGAAATCAGAACTTTTCCAACCGCCGATTGGTAAGGTTGGTCGTATTGGATGACAGGTGGATGACGCAACGACCACATCGCTGGAGGTTTTATATCTAAACAAAAGAGGTGGCTGCCCATCTAGCCCAGACCCAAGGATTCGTAGTTAAGTTATGGCTTTCATTGATCGATACACTATGAAGGTATAACAAAAAGCGCGATCAGCACAATGGATTTCCGAAAACGGAACTAAGCCGTCTCGGTAGAAGTCAGCAGTGAACAAATCAATCCTAGAGAAGACCGCAAGGCAGAACATTAAAACCTGCAGGACTATGGCAGAAAATCATTGCGGGAAGTTTCTACAGGCTTTCAAACGCTCACCAAAGCTAAACGCGGATTGTTGCTGAGAGTCACCCGAGAATGTGAAGAGGATAGCCCTTGATGGACTTCAAATTGAGCGGACTGATGTGACTTGTGGTTGAAAATTTGGCATGGTTTTACGTTCTCCAATAATCTTCACCATTGTTAGCCGCTGGTGCTGCCTTAAAAGTTCTCCTGAAAAGGAGACACTAGATATAGTTCTTATTCAAGAACCCATGTTAAGAGTTAAAAGCGGACGCACCGATTAAGATTCCAGGCTCACATTAGACTATTTCAGATCCTCTGTGATACCACATTAACCTAAAGTTTACCTATTACATATCGGCACTTCTAGTTTTAACCGTTGAACCTTCTCGATTATTTTCTTCTGTTGAACCAACCAGATTTTCCAAATCAAGAACCATACATATATAAGAACAAGATCTGTGAATTGAGCATTCCGGGTTTCAAACTTTATGCAATCACATACCCGGTAAAGATACTAATCGAGCATATATAAATTCGTAAAAACGAACAACACTTGTATTTGCTTACTTTATGATCAATGCAGACACTGTGTAGCCAAGTCTAGCGAGATATCAAATGGCCCAAAATATGGGGATATCTTCGGTCTACAATGGGCAGCATGATGGGAGATGCCACCCTGTGCCGTTAAGACCTTAGTTGGGAGTCACTAAAAAACAAAAGACAAACACTCATTATGGGAAGCGATGCAAATGCCCACGTCATAGTATTTGGCGAGAGGGAAGATAAGTGATACTAATGCAGGGAGAGTCGCTAATAGAGTTTATTCTTGGCGTTAATAAACCTGGTAGTTGCATAAGCGGCGATTGCACCCAACCTTCGTCACCAGGGAACCCAGGCAAGAGGTTTTTGGAACGTCACGTTGACAATCTCGCGGAAACATGATTGATAACGATATCTGAGTGGGCAAGTATTTTGAAGGGAACATAGCTTCTCAGCACTCATCGCTACATTCAGTTTCAGATTGGCTGTTCGTCTTAACCACCATTATTCCCGCAAAATGTTAGGAAAGATGATTTAGGAAATAGAGTATTTAGGGATTGTTCATTTGCATACTACCGACTGCTCAGAGACAATATTGAGCACTGTGCAATATATCTGAACAGCAGTTTAAGGTCCTACAATAAATCTTGCGGATGAATTTCTAGTAGCAGTACTGAGACTTACGTTCCACGACAGCTTCCAGGATACTGGCAAGGTTCCTAGCATCACCAACTCGCTCTCGCGGTTTCAGTTAAAACAGTCGGAGGGCAATTGACAACGCATCCAGTGAGGAGACCTGGAGGTACTAATTGGACCACATTTTCGCGAAATCAACCTACGGTTACGCACGGTTGATACTGGCTCAGCGGTCGTTTCCCTATCAGAGAAAGATCGGAAACTAGATAAAAGGCGCTTTAAATAGCTTTGGACCAATCAAATCCCTGGACCTGATGAGAATTACTCCGGCGGAATTACAACAGTGTACTGAAAGAATATACCACTGGTTGACGTGTTTAAGGAGTATAAACATCTTATAAAGTGAGGCAAATCGTTCAAACCTAACTGGAACCCTTACTTCGAGTGCGAAGGTAATTTCCGGACCATCAGTTCTTATCCTCTATCCGACTTAAGACTGAGAGGATGGATAGCACTATTTTATCTATAGAACTAGCGAGATTCCAAGTTTGCTCTCCGAAACGACAGGCATGCATATCCGAAAGGGCAGTCTACTAGACCGACTGACATAACAGTCAGCTTTATTGAAAGCACTCTGTCAAAGTCACATCTGCGTTTCAAATACGAATTCAAATGCCATCCGACGAATAAATGGATGAAATGATGATCCAGGTACTACTCTAGCGTTTAGACGAACCCCTGCTCCTAAAATTCGCTTACGCTTACACAAAAAAGCCAGGGCACTCGACAAGAGGCTGTTTTAATTGATTCCTTTTCCTCCACATCCATGACAGCCTATACAATAGTCAATGTATACTTTGCACCTATAAGTTTTTGGCAAATTCGCTATCAAGGCATCGACCGTATATAGCAGATTATCAGGAGTACTATCTGAGGCCTTGGACATAGGCATATCTAGTGTTGCGGTTTAGTTTTAATGGGAGGCCATATCTTGCTTGGGTCGTATACAACATTTCCACTATCTCCCATTCGACCTTTGCCATCCATAACAGGCCTTCTATGCAGTAAGAGCCTGCAGGAGCCAAGGCATACCAACAGATTTCTGGTTTCATTTAAACAAACAAAAAAAATATATTTATATAATCTCGGGTCTCACTTTAAAAAACAAATATTCACTATAATTCATGTGTAAGAAAATTTTATTTAATGCATACGGTATGGTAACAATATTTTATATAATATTAATGAGCCGGACAGGTTTTTTGGCGCAGGCAAACTACCATCAATGACTTCTTCAGTCGGCACATTTTCCGGCCGATGATGAAACCGACATTAATGCCACATCCTTCTGAAGTTACTCCTCGCTAGTCGAAATTTCTAGATACGTCTTTAATCTTTACATTGTTTGAAAATGACTATCGGATGAAGCACGTAGTAACTAAGGAATGGAATATGCAAGTCTATAGTTCTTTTTTTCAAAACGTTTTCACCTGGTTATACATCAGTACCCCGCCGATGATTTAGTTCCTTATGTTGATATACATTTTTGAGTCGATTATCAGCTTTATGGTACAGAGTTGTGACAATATTTTAATATCTTTTGACGGAAAGGTCTTTATCAACCTTATTTGTAATAGTCTATTTACAAATAACATGGCAAAACAGAATTTCTTCATGTGGAGAAGAAAATCTCGATTTTTGTAAAGGCACGCCAGTCAATCGATTTTTATTTACCGGTTACGAAAATGTCAAAATTTTATTTTCTATATAAAATTTTTGCAACATTTTTTTTTATAGAAAATTTTTGTCAAAATTTTATTTCCAATTGAATTTTGTAAAAATTTTACTTTCCATAGGAATTTTATTCCTATGTTATTTTTATAGAAAAAATTTTCAAAAATTTTTTTTTCTATAGACCTTTTTCGAAATTTTATTTATATAGGAAACTTTGTCAAATTTTTATTTTCTTTCAATTCAGGTCTCTTGACAATAATTTTCCTAACGTTGAAATTTTTTGGGTTGAAATCTTTAGTAAAAATGTACCTTTCCGCTCAAAAACTAACCATATTTTTTACTCTTCTATAAAATTGTAGTTTTTTCCATCCCTGAGTAATCTGCAAGTGACCAAAATTGTTAAAGATAGAATGTGCAGCAGTTCTGGCGTGATTATTCTATTATTGGTTCCAATCGCTGATATTATGGCAGGTTTTGTTGCGCCAATTTCTCATTTACAACCATGTGTGTGTTGGCCTGTTTGTCGTAGTTGTTGCGTATGGCCAAAAAATAGTAAGCTCGTGCATTTCACAATAAAAGAACAACAACATACAATAAAAAGCAGAACAGCCATATTTGCCAAAAATGCAAATTTGTGGTGTCGAGAACAAAGAACAGTTGTATTTTTTCGACCGCGTCGTTTGCGGGCTTTTCAATCTAATAATTCTATGTGATTTTGAGCAAGTTTTATAGGTAGATAGTTTTTCCAAAAATAAAACCTCCCAGCTTTTCTTCAACATCTTAGATAATATTTTTCTATGCAGCTAAAAATGTATATATTTATTTATAGATTAGAAAGAATTTCATTCATTTCGGGGGGGTTTGATCTCTGCCTGATTTTTGGTGACGAAGGTTGGACTGAATCTCCCTTTTTTGGCAAAACTTACCACGGTTAACCACGCAAATAATCTATTAGCGACTCTTCCTTCCTTAGTTCACTACTTCCCAATATTTGAATTTGCATACATTACCATAATGAGTTTTGTCTTCGTTTCAGTACTCCTCAACAATGTCTTGACCGAACATGTAGCCATCTTCCTAGCATGTCATGTAGACGTAAAGTCAAATCTTTGCATTTGGCTATATCTAGACTGGCTACGAACAGTGTCTGCATTGACTCAATGAAGAAGCAGAAATAGTATAGTTCGTTTTTGGCAATTACACATGCATCGATTTATATCTTACCGGTATTTAAAGCGCTTTAAAGCAATTCGATAGACCTCACACTGTCCTCAAAATGCGACTTAACTTATCGTCCCTTGATACCATCCAGCATCTGACATCGTGGATTGGTCCGGGAAACTTTTTTCGCGCCTCCGATGGACTCAGACATTGCCGTTCTCATTTCCCCATTTTGGTTTGGACCATACCGTCCAATGCTCTTTATATAATATAGCCATCACAAAGGCTGTCTTTGAACTGCACGGCAACGATCTTTTGATCCCTTTTTGGATGCAGCTATCACTGGTGATCGTTTCCCTTATTTACCAGCTTCCATGACTTCCTTTGAGCCCATTTAAGGAATCGCGGATGTTTGCAGACAACGTTTTGGGTCGAATCTAGAATCCAAAAAAATCATATGACCGTCGAATACTTCGTGACATGAACTGTGAAATGTTTGGGAAAGTCAAACATTCCATAATGGAAATTCAAAAGTCCAAACGGTGTTACTATGATTTTGGTAGGCACCGTCTTCGGGAGCCACGTCGGCATTTGATTTATGTACGATAGATCCATTGTTAGAGAATACTTTCTCTATACCATTGTAATACCATGTAATCCGAAACCGAAATCGTGAATATGTGGCAAAGGATATTTGTCAGACTTCGTAATTGCGTTGAATCTCCTATAATTGCCACAAGGTCGCCATTGCCCGTTTTTCTTTTTTACCATATGTAAGGGGCTGGACCAGTTGCTTTTTGTAGGACGACATAATCCTAGTTCCATCATATAGTTGAGTTCATGGTTTGCGATTTCTAGTTTCAGGTTACGCGCTTTCGAAGTAACTGGTTGACCTTTGGTTTCTATTACGTATTGAACATTGTGTTTTCTCATCATTGTCGTAAAGCAGGAATTGGTCAAATTTGGTTTCCGATTTTTTATATTACATGAAGATTGTTATCTATTAACTTCATTTTTTGAATATCGACTAACAAACAGCAATATCGAAGAAAATCTGCCCCAATTATGTCGCCTTGGTCCATCAAATTCTTCTAAACGCCCTGCCTTCCAACCAGTGGTTGGTAGATTTGGATTACATTGTGTCAATGTATTTAAAGTAGATTCAGGATCAGGAGGGTTTGCGGCCAGCCTTCACATCAGAAGTTGGTAGATCTGGATTGTATTGTTTCAATCTATTTAAAGTAGGATCAGGAGTGTTTGAAGGTATTCATGCATGTGCTCTATAGTTGAGAAGAAAACCGGCTGTCTTTCTTCTCAACTATACCATTCCCATTGCACTTATATCCAAACTTATATAGGAAATAAAGTGCAATGGGAATGAAAAAGGCGGATGTGACAAGGTTTACATAGAAACTACCAATAAAGTAAAAGTTAAAATTGTCGTGTTTCAGCGCGATAAAATCTTAACAGATAAGTATGACAAAAAACGGCACACACTTTGCGAGGCAGATATCACGTAACCGTATAGAAGAAAGTGGCGTGATATTACAGCATTTATTAAGATATATAGGTAGTACTGTATATATGGTTTTATTAGATAGGTATTATATTATAATTAGTTATATATAAATATATTATATATTATAGTATATATAGTATGTATATATGATATTAATATCTATTATATTAGTATATTATATATATATGATTATGAATGATTAGTATAGTCTCAATATCTTCCAAAATTCCATTTTGTAGAATGGATTTTTAATTGTTATCGACAAACATTTTAAATAATAATCTATTGAAACAAACAAAAGTTAAAATTACACATTAAAAAATAGAAAAGCGAGTTATAAAAAAATTAAATTAAAAATATAGATCTTCCTGTGTAATTAATAATTAATAGTATATATATATTATATATAATTTATATTTTATATGATTATAATTATATATAATTAATATATATTATTATATATATATGATATATATATATATATATAATATATAATATAATATATAATTATATATTATATATATATATTATATAGTATATATATTATATATATATCTATATAAATATTATTATATATATATATATATAGATAGAATATATATATATATAATATATAAATATATTATATATATTATATTATATAATTATATATATATATATTAATTATATATATATTATATATAATATAGTTACTATATATATTATATAATAGTTATTATATAAATATTATATATATTATATAATATTAATAATATATATATATATAATAAATATAATAAGTATAATATATATATATATAATATATATATAATATAATATATATATATTATATATATTATTAATATTATAATATATATATAATATATATAATAGTATAAATTAAATTAAAGGGATATGATTATTATACTACACAGTTATTTATGTAATTTTTTATAAACGTCGCTTTTTTCATATTATTTTTAATGTGTATTTAATTTGGTTGTTTCAAAGATTATTATTTAAAGTTTGTCGATAACAATTTAAAAATCCTGTATATCAAAAAGTTCGAGATTTTGGGAAAATTATTGAGTCAGCGTTCAAACAAGCCTTTATGAATCGCATAAAAATCTTCAAAATAATTATAAAAATTATTTATTTGCCAAGGATATCACAAAAAATTGTAAGTTAACATACCAAAACAGAGTCATCGCTAATTCAGTTCCCTCTCGAATTTCAAGGTAAGTAAGCGGCTGTTAAATAGTGGGGCATCCGTCCTATGACATAGCCCATGTTAAATTATCCGTTTGGCCACGCCGAATTTTGGAACACGGTATTAATCCCAAAAGAACATTTTCCATACTTTTTTGGCAAGCTTTTTTTTTGCATGGGGTATGTCTCAAAAACATTTTCTACGTAGCAACAATTGAACTGATCTTGGTATAATTCACCACAATAATTTTTATTGTTTACATTCCCACTTAAAAATAAATCTTTAATGGGTGAGTATTCTGAAATTCTTATTGGGCGAATATTTTTCCTTGTTTAAGGGCATATTTTTTGATGTTTTGCTACCGCTTGTATTAATTATTATAAGAATATAAGAGGATAGATTAAACGTACAAGAAGAGGCAATGTACGGATAATCGTTAACTTTAATTTCAATTTGATCATATTTATTGACCGCAAGGGCCTTTATGCTCAAATTATGATGGGCCGGCATTAAATAACGGCAATAAGTAATATAAATATATTCAATACGCAAAAATATCGATGATTTTAAGGTTGGCCAATGTGGAAAGATATGTAAGTTTGCAATCATTGAGTATGTTACATAAAATAATTCAGCACAGTAAACCTTCATATTCTGATACTGCCAACCTGATGTTCGCCCCAGATCATCAAGAGGAAAAACATTACAGACTCGCACACGTTCGTCATCCATCAGAAAGACCATTTTTTTATAGTACGATCCGTGACTCTGGAATCAACTCCCTAATGAGACGGTCAGGCTAATAACTATACACAACGGTTCAAAGAGGAATTATCTGGAATATTATTCAATCATTGTGAAATATTATATATTGGGACGCGTAAAATTTTTCTTGTTTTTTTCACACTAATACACTTTTAGAATTATTTGTTTATGTATATTATAATGTATTATTTTAATTAAATTTAATTTAATAGCATATTAATAACAATACTGTAATAATTATACATTTACTCCGTACTATAATTTATGAAGGATGAATTTTGTTGTACTGGAAATACTATATCAATTAAATGAAATGAAATTGAATGAAACGTTTCGAAAGAGTGATATGCCCAATATCACTTGCTCCGAGTTATAAACAGGGATGCACCGAATAACTGTTGCATCTGATGTTAAAAAGAACGTACGACGGAGATCATATAATTAATGAGCTAGTGCAACAATCACTCAAATATATCTAAAGGAATCTTTAAATTAAGACTGTATGTCAATCATAGCAAATCAAAATACTATTTAAAATGCCTGAGGAGCGGTGGAAGATATTTTTCGTATAATGTTCTACGATCTGCCAAAGTTTAAGCTTGCATGGGATCGGATGGGTAGAAATTTATGGTACAGAGGCTGAAAGGACAGTCTATAATCAAAGAAACACAAAAAAGTTCCGTTCAATCATGGTGAGGGGCAATATTAATGGTCTGGGGTGTTTTCCTGAAAAGTCGTAATTATACCAGAAAACATTTTTTCCCATGTGATAGTTGCCAATAGTGCAGCTCGGGAAATCTTCGTCTGCGATGGGTTATTCATGGACCTCCAGCGACACTGTAAGGTAGTTAAATCAACGGATTTCGATTAGAAATTGCGGGTGCTTGTACATGGCCTGCTCAGTTGCTGATGTTAATTACCATGTTGGACAGTTTGTAGTTGATATTAAATTTTTGCAAAAGGCTTATGATCTCATTGATCCTGTTGATACCTATAGGTATCATTGGACCATGTTATCCTAACAATGCATAATAGTTGGGGCAGAAGTATCAAACGGCAGGCGCTATAGTCAACTATTGTATTTTTTATTCTTTACAAAAGTTACGATAAAACTTTAAATATTTCTAAATATATGGTGACCTGCAATAATTAGTTGAAATGTTTTCTTAAACAGGTAGAAAAAGACTTATTTAAAATATTATAAACTTATAAAACGGTCTGATGTCGTTATTATCCCTTATCTTTTAAATCTTTCAAACTTGCAATCAAGTTGATTTATAATGCCAATAAAGTTCTGATTTTAATATTTTTATTTTCAATATATGTTAGGTTAGGTGCAGCATGGTGGCCAAACTTTTATTGGGGCTCGAAAACTGATCAATTTTAAAATTATTTTTGTCAAAATCGTCATGCTCCAAGAATTTCTCAGTCAACACAACACAAGTTGAAAAAATTTTAGGAACAAAATAAAAGTTTATTTCAAATCACGTCTGGCAGGCAATCCATTGTATTGTATTAGCACAATAAAGCTGTTGTATTAAAAGGGGTTTTATTACTTTTAGTTATCATGAAAATGACATTTAAATCTCTAAGATATAGTTCAGTTATAGATTTGAAATAAAATTAAGTTTAATTTATATAATTATATCTGATTGGACATTACAGATGACATTATTCAAATTTTTGACAGAAAAATTACATTTCTCAAGCGAATTCAAATCTTGATACTGTGCCTCATATGTTTATTTTTTAAGTATTATACGTAATGAATAACTAAATAAAGTGAATTCAACTAAATGGTGTCTATTAAGTATAAAATTATATTATCGCTTAAATATAGTTCTTATTAGAGCAATCAAATTATTACAGTTTAAAGTTTCGAAAGCCGGATTCGAAATTGGTTATATTTAGTTACTTAAATATTGATTGCTTTGAAATTTCTTTCTACATTGGAGACGTGCTGGGAGCAGCTACATATAAATTGTCATATTATGAGATCCAAAATAACATGTTTCATTACAACTTATTGAAAATCGTCAAATTAAACTAACTATCTTGAAAAATCGTCAAAAATGTTATGTAAAAACCTTAAAAGGAACACTCTTGAGTCGAGCATTTTAAAAATCGTCATCTCATAACCAGGCTGTGGGTCGAGCCAATTTTGCTCGATCCACATCGTGGGGGCCTATTATAATCAGATTATACAAAATCTCGGGAATATTGGAAATATTTATAATTGTTTAAACTTCGCGCAAAAGGCATTATGATTATTCATTGAAAAATTTAATTTGAGTCATATTTCAACAAGTTTTGACTTAGCAGTGAGTATCAGTGAGCATACAATTTTGGTGAAAAATTTTGTCTAGTAACTATAGAAATAAATTTTGCAAAATAATTTCTAGAGAACAAAATTTTGACATAAATTTCTATAGAAATAAAATTTTGGCAAATTTCTATAGAAATCAAATTTTGACAATATATAGAAAAAATTTTTGAATAAAATTTTTTATAGAAATAAATATTTGGCAAATTTTTATAAATATAAAAGTTGAAAAATTATCAATAAAAAAAACATAGAATTCAAAATCTTTGCATATAAATATTCTTATGAAAAAAATTTTGACTAAATTTTCTATAGAAAAAATATTTCTAATATTGTATATAGTAATATATTTTGAATTACATTTTTTATAGCAAGTGATGTATGCAGTAGAGTCATCGAGTATAGAAAAAAAATTTGAGAAAATTTGCTGATAGAAAATAAAATTTGACAATTTTTTCTTATGGAAATAAAATTGTTGAAAGAATTATCATAAAAATTCAATTTTAGAAAAATATTTTGTGTATGTATAATAAATTCTGCAAAATATTCTACAGAAACAAAATTTTGACTAAATTTTCTATAGAAATAAAATTTTGACAAAATTTTCTATAGAAATAAAATTTTGACCAAATTTTCTATAGAAATAAAATTTTGACCAAATTTTCTAATAAAAAATCTATTACTATAAAATTTTGGCAAAATTTTCTATAGAAATAAAATTTTGACAAAATTTTCTATAGAAATAAAATTTTGAAAAATTTTTGTGTAACAAAAAATGTTGCAAAATTTTCTATAGAAATAAAATTTTGCAAAATATTCTATAGAAACAAAATTTTGACTCAATTTTCTATAGAAATAAAATTTTGACTAAATTTTCTATAGAAAAAAATATTTCTATAGTAATAAATTTGTGAATAAATTTTTTATAGAAATAAAAAAAAAACTTTCTATAAAAAGTAACTTTGAAAAAATTTTCTGTCAATATTCCACATATATGTATATGGCCTTAAAATAAAATTAAAAAAAAAATAATTTCGATTGTTCGAAATATTTCAAATAAATTGATATGGGCATTAAAATGGATCGATCCAGCCCATCTCTAGTCTAAGTTCTGGGAAACATAAAAAGATTGCCGAATTGGAAGTTGATTTTCATTTACATCATGCTGTACATTGATCGATTGAATAACGCAATGGAAACTAATTTTCGCGGTAAAAACTTGTCTTAGTTATACAAAATGTGAAATGTTTTAAAAAATTTGTTTAGTCGGAGTCGGAGTCGAGCAAAATTTTTACGACTCCGACATGCAGCAAAATCTTTACAGACTCCGACTCGCAGACTCCGACTCCGGGTCACACCGCTGCTCATAACTAAGTGTTATTAAAATCGTCGTCAAATGTCAGAGGCCAATTTACCATCAAAAATCTGTCAAAATGACGAAAAATCGTCAGAGTTGGCACCTGGCTGGGGAGCCCGATATATCAGGCTCACTTAGACTATTAGTTCCATTCTGATACACAATTGCGTGAACTTATTTTCATATAATTACGGTTTATTGTCAACACACGCACTGAAAAAAACATGTTTGGACGTGGTTGCCGCATCCATTTAATGCTTATCTAGAGTATGTAATTGTCGCGAAAACCATGTATTTTGTCTTTGTAAAAATAATTTTAAAGCGGAGAAAAATATATGTTGGCAATAAGCATTTAAATGGTTCTCAAATGCCGCAAACATGTTCTATTATTGTAATTATAGGAATTGAGACCCATTGCATGGTCGGGAAATCACGTACCTGACCTTTCGATTTTTTTTTTACTTTTTTGCAGGAAAAGTATTTTATAGCTTACGTTAGACATATCTAAACTCGATTACATGGTCATAAAAAACCATGTACATTGTTTTTGTGCCATTTTTTTTTATTTTCATTTTTGCGCGTCAGTTGCGTGTTGATTGATTTTGGAATGCACGGAGAATACGGAATTACTGTTTTGTTGTAATATTATTGTATTTATAGATGTGCACGTGGTTTTATGTGAACAGAAAAAAAGGAGGAAAAAAATTACCGTGTTTTTGTGTCTCTGCATTTTGATATATGGTATAATTTATTTTAATTTGCAGTTATATGATATTTATTTATAAATGATTTAATTTATAATAATAAAGTTAATTTGTTTTTTCTTTTCTTCTACAAGTGGCGCCCATTTGTTGACGACGAACAAATTTTTTTATAAAGATCAAAACATTTAGGTTGTGACATGCTTCTTTCAACATATTAAAAACCATGTTTGACGAATACCACTTATTTTAGATCGTAACACATTTCGTTGGATTCAAATAAAATTCTTTTTAATAATATAATACATTTAGATGAGACATTTATATTATTTTTCTTAGAACAATTGTTTCATCTGAGCCAGATTACAGGATGTGCAGTGTTGAAAAATGTTACGTTGGTCGCTGCAAAAAATAGTTCCTATCAAATATTTTGCTCTTCGAATATGATTGTGGCAATCATTTTTCTTCTCTGCGTGTTTTGGACATCACTGTATATATAAAATCTTCTGTAAATACCGAAATTCTAATCACCCTGTTGTTACGGTTTTGTATGTTTGTTTCTAAAAGCTGTTTTATTGCAAGCAAACTATTAATCTAAAATAATTGATTGGTGCCAAAGTTAAAAAGAAAAATACAATAATACAAACTACAAAAACAACTATAAGAAGAGGAAAAATAATAACGTGATATCGATATTCTCAATCAATAATCAAAGCTTTTTATTGATTTAGAACTCACATATTCTGTATTACTATTGGTACAAAGCTTTGACCATTGCAATTTCATCCGTTACGAGAAAATTAAATTTTAAAAGTTTATAAAGTAATTTTGTTGCATCCCCAAAGTATGTTACAGCTTTGGTGATTTAGCTAGTACCAGAACCACATACATCTCATTATCAGAAGGGTTATAAAGTAATTTTCTGGTGAATCCCTAAAGTATGCTACACTTTACGTCTTTAGTTAGTACTAGAACCTAATCAACTAGAGACATTTACCGTTGTCACAAATTGCATGGATTTCAATATCATCAAGATTGTTACGAAGAAAATTAATAATCCATCATTATCGTCTAATCTTAAAAAAACTGCGACGAGATTGTGAACTCTTTATTGAAGAAAAATTCGGATTCCGGATTAACAAGAGTTTTGAAGATCGTTTCAATTCTATAATAAGGGTAGGAAAAACGCCTCTTTGAAAACGAATTTGATAAAAAGCTTTGCGATCTTAGAGAGTAATTCTTTGACATGAATGAAAGAATTACTAAATTAGAGCATGTTGTTGATGCAGTCGCACAACTAAAATATGATGTAAAGGAATTGAAGCTCCAAGTGCTCAGGCAAGAAAATGCCCAATTAGCTGCGGATGTCCGTATAAATGGGATTCCCTTCGAAGAGAGTGAAAATCTAAACGATGTCTTTCTAAGGATTTGTACCAACTGTAATGTGCCCGTACCGAAACTTAAGTCTATTCAGCATTTGAAGAATAGAAATGAATAAGACAAAGAAACATTATTCTCAAGATGCGGTGATTATTGCCAGATTTGTGTCACCATATGGTAAAAACTTTACCTCAAACACGTTACTTCAATGTAAGGGAAAATAAACCCGTATACGAAACTTCGTTTCAGCGCCACCTATATGTGCAAAAATGAGTTCTATACGAATACAAAAAAAATTGCCATATAAACCTCCATAGAAATTGGCATAAATTGACCAAACGGGAAGATATAGAAAATTTTAAACAAAGTTAAACTGAAACTATAGCTTGCGATTGGAATTAAAAAACCTTTTGCCAGAAATCTTCCGAATCGCAGTAACGCCATCTTTTCCATTTGGCACAGTGGTGCACTTTTCTCTTGGACGGCGAAGTGCTCCACTTTTTTCCAAGCATATATGAGACTCCCAAACACATTTCGCAATATCCGTTTTTACCATCGGATAGAGCACTAAAATATCTATCTTTCACATATAAATCTGGAACCCCATCTTTTTCCATTTGGCCACAGTGGTCACTTTTCTCTTGAGCGGTGAAGTGCCGTCCCTTTTTCCAAGCCAATATATGTGAGACTCCCAACACACTTTAGCTGCTATCGCTTTTTACCATTCGGTAGAGCCCTAAGGCAAGATCTGATCTTCCTCACATATAAATCTGGCAACCCCATATTTTCCATTTGGGCCCACACCGGTGGTCAGCTGTTTCTCTTGCCAGGGAAGCTGCGTCCCACTTTTTTCCAAGCCATATATTGAGACTCCCAAACACATTTCGCAATATCCGTTTTTACCATCGGATAGAGCACTAAAAGATCTATCTTTCACATATAAATCTGGAACCCCATCTTTTTTCCATTGGCCACAGTGGTCACTTTTTTCTCCAGGAAGCGAGGGTGCCGTCCACTTTTTTCCACCATATATTGAGATCCCAAACAATTATGTAGCTGTATCCGTTTTTACCAGTCAGGATTTAGAGCACTAAAAACTCATCTTCTTACACATATAAACTCTGGAAACCCATCTTTGTTCCATTTGGGCCACAGTCGTTTCAGCTCACTTTCTTCTGCTTTCGTATCACTGAACATCTACTCC
>PGFW01024041.1:45980-56310 GCA_003123925.1 Haematobia irritans
GAGTTACTAAACTAATTTTATAGAAATAAAACTTTGATCAATAATTTTCCTATTAGACAATTAAGAATTTTGACACAATTGGTACCTGGTGGAAAAGAAATTTTCGAACAATAAATGCTATCTATCAGAAATAAAAATTTTGACAAAATTTTCTATAGAAGATAAAATTTTGATAAAATGTTTCCTATAGAAATAAGAACTTTGTCCAAAAGTATTTCTATATGAAGATGAAGCAGTTTTGACGAAGAGGAGTGTGTTCTGATAGAAATAACAGTGTTAATGAAGCAAAATGATATGAGGAAATAACAATTTTAAAAAATTCTTTTTCCTATAGAAATAACTTTTGACAAATTTTGTATATGAATATTTGAAAAATTCTCGGAAATCATAAAATTTTCTATGAGAAATAAAATTTTGTCAAAATTTCTAGACAGAAATAAAATTTTTGCAACAACTTTCTAATATAGAATATAAAATTGTGAAAAAAAGTTCATATAGAATAATTCAAAATTCTGAAATAATGTCACAAATTTCTATAGAAATCAACTTTTGACAAAATTTTCTATTGAAAATAACATTTCTGACAAAATTTTCTAATAGAAATAATGGCAATTTTTGAATCAAATTTGCAATTTGTATAGAAAAGTAACTTTATAAAATGTTTCTATAGAAAAACCAAATTTTGCAAAATTTTCTATAGAAATAAATTGATCTAATTTCTAACAATAATTTTGAACTTTTACTAAGACTATTTACTAAATTTCTAAATTTGACAAAATTTTTCTATAGAAATAATTTCTGATCATTTTCTAAATAAACAATGCATTTTTATAGAAAAAAAATTAAAAAATTTTCATTATTAGAAATAAAATCTTTACCAAATGCTTCTATACGTGTATCTTAAACACAAAATTTTTCGATACGAAAAAAAATCATATATTCTATAGAAATAAAATTTTGACATTCATAGAAAGAATTTTTATAGACAAAATCTATAGAACAAATTATAAATTCTATAAGAAATAAAATATTTTGAAAAAATTTCTATAGAAAATAAATATTGTAACAAAATATTTCTATAGAAATAGAATTCTAAACAAAATTTCTAAATAGAAATCTGGAATTGGACAAAATAAATTCGCATTTCAGATAGAAATTGAATAATTTTATTTTTGAAAAATCTATATAGAAATAAAAATTTGGCAACAATATTTCTATATTGAAATTAAATTTTGAAAAATACAATTTGCTTAGAAATCTAAAATTTACAAAAAAATTTATTCTATTGAATCTAACATTTTGACAAATATTTGCTATAGAAATTAAAATTTGAAATCTGGAAGATTAATTTACAAATTTTGCTAGGAAATAAACTGACAAAATTTTCTTAAATAAAATTACCAATTGCTATAGAAATAAAATTTAGACAAAAGTTTCCATAGAAATAAAAATTTTAACAAAAATTTTTTATAGAAATAAATTTAACTAATTTTCTATGAAAGAAAAACTCTGAAAATTTTGTATAATAATTCATTTGACAAAGTTTGTCATAGAAATATAAAGACACTATCTAGAATTGACAAATTTTCTATAGAAATAGAACTTGTAATTTATGCAAAATTTTACAAATCATTAGAAATAATGAATCATGGACAAAATTTTCTATAGAAATTCATACTTGACAGAATTTTCTATGGCTGAAATTTCCAAAATTTTTTGATAACTAAAATATTTCATAAATTTTAAAGAAATAAAATCTTTTGAGCAAAATTTTCTTAAAAACATAAATATTTGACACAATTTTCTATAGAAACTAAAATTTGGACCAAATTTTCTAATTAGATATAATAATTTTGAAAATCATAATAAAATGTATTTTCTTAATATGATTATCTAAGTGAAAAATTTTGACAAATTCCCAATTTTTAAAATCTCCAAGAATAATTGGACAAATTTTCTATAGAAATAAATTTTACAAATTTTCTATTAGAAAATAAGAATTTTAAAAGAATTTTCCAATAGAAATAAAATTTACATAAATACTTGACAAAATTTTCTTGAAATAAATGAAAAAAAAATTATAGAATTAAATAAAAAAAAAATTTCTATAAATGCAATTTAATGAAAATAATTTAAATTTATCAAAACTTGACAAAATTTTCACCTGATATTGACATTGTAATGATAAATTTTGACAAAGATTTTCCTGAAATCAAATTTTGACAAAATTAGAAAAATTTGATCAACAATTGTATACAGAAATAAAATTTTTAAAAAGTTTCTATAGAATAATGAATTTTAGACCAAAATTTTCCTAGAATATAAAATTTAATCAAAGTTTTCTATAGAAGAATAAAAATTTTGACAAAATATTCTCTATTGAAATAACATTTTGACAAAATTTCTATATAGCACAATAGAATTTTGCGAAAAAAATAATTTCGTATAGAAATAAAAATTTCAAAAAATTTTTCTATAGAAATAAAATTTTGAAACAAATATTTTCTATATAGAAAAAATTTTTGAAAAAAATTTTCTATTAGAAATATAAATTTTAACTCAATTTTCTTTATAGAAATAGAATTTGACTAAATTTTGTATAGAATATAAAAAATTTTAAAAAAAATTTTCCTATAGGAAATAAAATTTTAACAAAATTTTGTCTGTAGAAATAGAATTTTGACAAAATTTTCTAATAGAAATTAGAAATATTTGACAAAATTTTCTACAGAAATAAACATGTTGCACAAATATTATTCTATAGAAATTAAAATTTGGACAAGATTTCCTATAAGAAAATTTCGATAGTAATAAAGTTTATTTTTCTTTTATTTATTTAAGTAGATTTTTTGGTAAATTTTTCTTCAAATTTTTGTAGATTATTTTTGGCTGCGAGTGGCATCCGTGATCCAGGTATCGTAACAAATCTCCATAATATTGACGCGAATTTCACGTTTGGCGGTATACATAATTGTATTATTGTTTTTAGATCATACATATAATACGCCCACTCTGGTCGGATACCATTTATTCATACATTAACCAGCAAAAAAAGGAAGTTCTTCCAAAGCACAACTTCATAAAGCTACCACCAAAAATGCACTCCCAATGATGTTCATTATTTTAAACTACCCAGGAAGGTTATTGTAATTCAATTTTTTTATAACTTGTTTTTTTTGCTAAATCCAATCTGAAAAAATTGTGAATTTTTGAAAATGTTTGAGCGTAAACGTTTCCGACAAGCGTATGGATCTCATTAAAAAAATAAAAAATTTATAAAAATTATTTATTTGACAAAATATCACTCACAGAATTTTAAATTACATCCAAAACAATTACATTCCCGATGATCACACCTAAAGAAGTGATGCAAATTTCAGCCTGCAACAGCTTTTGAAATGGAGGGACTTCGTCTAAATGACAAGGCCATGTTAAATTCATCGCTTCTGCGTCAATTTTGCACCACTTCCGGATCCAAAAAGAACATTTTCATTACTTTTTTGGCGACGCTTTTTTTGCTGAGTACCTATTGATTCTATTTGTAAAATTGAATGTAAGGCCAGATTTCCAGTCATCGCCGTTATATGTGAAAACCATATATGGTTGTTTAGGAAATTTGCCAAACAAATACCCGTTGTATTCGCAATGTCGGCTTTGGATGCTGAAATGAATCATGTTAGACGTGCTTATATGTAAAACACAAACTACATTACGTGATATTACATGAGGTCGGTGCTATTCTCTAATAAGGAAATGTAATCCAACACGATTCCGTTTTTCACATTTCACTCTGAAACTAATAAATATTAGCATATGTAACACAATATCATTACATATTTGGTCCATTCGATAAATTATTTTTTTTGAATTCATAACATGTAATTAAATTTGGTCAAAGTTGGGTACAGTGATTTTAAACCCACCATCATAAAAATGATGGTCATAGGTTTATAGTGAATTTATAAACGATCTGTAAAAAGTATTGTAACTCAGTATTCAATTTTATTTAAATGCTATAATCGGCATTAACTTCACTCTAGTTTATCCTAACTATCATTAAAGAATGTTTACTTAGAATAGAGATCCGTCGATAAGAAATAATGCAAAATCACAAGCAACAATTTACCCTATATAAATATTTAGGCTTGTCAGCATTGTACAATCCTCTAAAAGGAAATATGTAATCAACACATTCCGTTTTTCACATTTCACTCTGAACTAAATAAATATTAGCATATGTAAGCAAATACATTACATATTTGGTCCATTCGATAAATTATTTTTTTTGAATTCATAACATGTAATCTTAAATTGGTCAAAGTTTGGGTACCATGATTTTAAACCCACCATCATAAAATGATGGTCATAGGTTATAGTGGAATTTGAAAACGATCTAAAAAGTATTTAACTCAGTATTCAATTTTATTAAATGCTATAATCGGCTTAACTTCACACTAGTTTCACCTAATAATCTAAAGAATGTTACTTAGAATAGGATCGCATAAGAATAATGCAAAATGCCATAAGCAAAATTTACCCTATATAAAAATTTAGCTTGTCAACAATCTGTAGCAAATAACATCGACCAATCTTACCTATAATCCTCCCCAACTTGTTATAGAATAGATAATGTAATGGAAATAATTACGCCATAATACCTGTTAAAGTATTCAAGCCTTGTTCAGAACCCCTCAAAATGCTGGCATATGAATTATCTGATGAAGGATCAGGATTTTCTATGATAACACTAACACTACTCATCGAACTTGATTTACTGTGGGGTGATGATGAAGAATTTGGCGAAGAATCCATAGTCGTGGAGTTTTTCGACGTTTTCGATGGATCAAACCCCGAAGAAGGATTACTGGTTGGTGTTGATGGTATATTTCCAGATAAGGAAATTTTATCCATGCTATCCGAGAGATTTAGTTCTATGGGGGAAAAAAAAGAAAACCATAAGTATTGATCAACTTGTTGGAAAATGCTAGGAGGTTAAATTTTTTACCAATCACTTCCTTCTAGGTGTAGATCGCAAATCAGTGACATGTAAACAATTATACAGGGTCTCACCGCTTATCGCTGATTAGAATCATGAATATATAAGAACCATCTATCACAGCGCCAGAGAGCCGTAAATTCTTTTTGAATTCGTGCACAAAACCACGATACAATGTTTCAGTCAAACCTGGTTCCACAAACGACGTGGCAAAAGCTACGATCTTGACCTTAGAACTCACCATATTTGTGATGCGTATCAAGTATTGACAGTCATCAGCCTTAGATAAGACCACTCATGATGACCAATGTATGAATTCGGAGATGAAGAGGAACCATTTGCTCACTTGTTGTTGTGAGGCCAGTTGTCGTGATTAGAGTGATGTTTAGCCGAGCCCATTTTCCTGTATCCTATTTGTACTTGGTGCCAAGCAGGATTTAGAGAGGAGATGAGCCATTTGAGTAGAGGCTGGAGAAGTCTGTGGATACTTTCTAATCCTCATCTGGAAGTTTTGAAGAAGGAAAAAATATTTTTATATTGATTTTTTAAGTTATTTGTCTAAGCAGAGGCGGCGAGGTTTCATTAGACGCCCAACTTAAAACGTTCTAGGCCATCAACAAAACTTCCCTTTTCTGGCTTAGCAGATTCGAAGAATTTAATCTTTACCTATTGTTTGCTTCTCGTCTGGCCGCACTCCACAGTTTGTGTCTATCTCAAAGATATTACATTTCTGTATTGAGATGATCCACATAGAATCGCCCGTCGTTGAAAGATCCAACGAAGCCAATTCTTTACACAAACGCTTAACACCTGCTTCGAAATTTGTCCTGAACTTTTGGACCATTTTTTAAACATCAGAAATATCTTTATCACAGTTCCATCGCGAGCCTCTGAAGCTGTTGCCACAATGTCCCACTTGGTGAAAAATGCCATGGCGACGAATAAGCTGATCGTGAGCGGCCTTTATTCGTATAGCTGTCTTCAGTGTTTTCGCGATTCGAAGAATCTCTAACTCTCCACTGGTAGTGAGCAAATGCGATAAATGCTATATGTATTCAAACGAGTAAGAACATAGGCCCATTTCATTTGGTGCGAATATTCTCAATGAAATGTAGAAGATTTTGCATATCGCCGAATATCTTATTAGTTGGTGTATACTTTTCGGCCGAAACAGCATAGCCAAAACGCGATCAACGATTCAACGAAGGCACATAGAATTATCCGAGTGATAGACACAAATTCGCAGATATTCGCTGTTATTCTTTTGAAATTGTAAATCATTTTCAAACAATCGTCTTCTGATCGGGTGACCAGCACTACCAGAGAGCTAGTTGAAAGACTTCCACTATCCGTGAATTTCTTCATTATTTTTCTTGTGCAAAATTTTCATCAATTTTAATGCGCTGGGCTTGATCGAGTACAGGACGAAAAACGCATTGTTTGCTTAAAAGCGATTCATTGGATCTGGAAAAGAAAAGAGAAAAAAGATGCGAATAAGTTAATTGGGTGATGGTATAGGGATAGTAAAGCCATATAACATTACTTACATATGTATGTAACTGGTACCGGCTCGATTCAAAATTGGTGTACATTTTGACAAGGAGTTTCTATACGAAGTGACAGATTTTGACAAGAGTTTTTCTATAAGAAATAAAATTTTGGGACAAAATTTTCTATAGAAAGTACAATTTTATTAACAAATTTTGCCTATAGATAGTAAATTTATGACAAAATTTTCCTATAGAGAAATAAAATTAAATGCAAAATTTTGTCTATAGAAATGAATTTTGACAAATTTGTCTATAGAAATAAAATTTGAGAAATTTTTTCTATATAAATAAAATTTTGAAGAATGTGGGACAATTTTCTATTAAATTAAGATTTGATAACATATTTTTGTCTATTAGAAGATAGGAAAATTTTTGAGCCACAGATTTCTAGGCTGTGAAAATAAAATTGTTTGAAATTTTTATAGATATAACATTTTGAGGAAAAAGTTTATAGCGAAATTAGAGTTTTGACGGAAAATGTTGTTGCTTAACGAAAATAGAAATGTATGATGGTTTAGGATCAAAGATTTGTCTGATAGAGTTAAATTGTTGACAAAATTTTTCGTGTGGAATTTTGCCAATTTATTTTAGTAAGAAAGCTAGACATAGATTTTGACAAAATGTATTCTATAGAAAATAAATTTTTGACAAAAATCTTTTGCTATAGTAAAGTGGAATCAGATTTGACAAGAGTGTTCTACTAGATGGTATAAAGATAAAATGTGGGTTGAAACAAGGGTGGGTGAAAATTTTCGTATAGAATAGGGCTGTCGGAGAACGAATAGAAACAAATTTTGGACAAAAAAGGTGATCATAAAAAGGGACGATTTGATTATTGCGGTGATAAGAGGGAGATGGGGTTAGGTAGAAGATACTAGAATTTAGCTGAGTGTGTGTCGGAGGGGGAGGTCATGATCCCTATAGAACCAAGCTAGGAAAGTTATTGAGTGTTGACAAAGAAATGCCTATAGAGGTTGAACCAGCATGATGATTGGAAGGCAAGCATATTCGCGAATTAGAAATAAGATTTGACAAAAAATTTTCCTATTAGAAAATGTATTTGAGGGCAAATTTCCTTATACGAAAATATAAGATTGGTTGACAAGAACTTCTATAGAAAGTTAGACGATTTAGGTTTGACAAAATTTTCTAATAAGAAAGTATAATTATCTTTGAAGACAAAATTAGATTCGTGCAATAGAGAGTAAAATGTTTGGACGAAGATGTTTTTGCTATAGGAAATACGTTGGAAATTATTGGACAAGAATTGACTTCTATAGATGAATAGATAATTTTTTGGGCCACGAAAGATTTTCTAAGGAAATAAAAATTATTGACAAATTCTACAGGAAATAGAAAGTTTTCGGCAAACCATTTTCTTATAGAATAAAATTTTGAGATAAAGAACTGAGTATGTTCTAATCAGAATGAGGTATGGGGATAGGGGTGAAGTATTTTGAGATCGGACAATGTTATTCCTGTGAGTGGAGTTTATAGTGAGATTTAAGATTCTTTATGAGGACAAATTTCTATAGATAATAAAATTTTGTGAGAAATTTCTATGAAAGAATAATGTTTTTTTTTTTTGGTTGCAACATTTTCTGCAATTTTAGTAGATTATTTTTGGGCTCGAAGATGTGAAACCGGCTGGTTGGGGAGCTGGCGAGAAAGCAAAAGGTGAGGGGTGTGCGGCAAGTGGGAATTGTGGGGGCTGGAAACGGGCGGGGGAAAGATTAAAAAATAACATAAGAGAACTAGGGAAGAAGGAGCTGCGATAGCAATGGCCGCAGGTTATTGTTTGAATTCGTTGCCCGTCCGCAAGAAATCTTTTAAAAAAAACACAGACTGCCCTATGGAATTGTCTAGAACTTTTTTCAAAAGCCCGCAAAAAATTTTGAATGTAAATAGTACAAAAAAGGGCCCAAATTGTCCGTTAAAAATCCTGTAGTGATACACTTTAAAAAGATTAAATTTAACAATATATAGAACTGAAAGAAAAAGAAGATGTTTGTTTTGAGGAACAATAATTTTTAGGGCAAAATAAGTTTTTTTTATGCGCTGAAAACTATGCCAGAAAGTGTGTCCAATATGCCAAGTCATAATCATATAGTAGAGGCGGGCTGCAGCAGTGAGGATTAGTATGGAAGCCATCCATGAAACCGGATCGCGCGACATGTTGGTTTTGGAGTGCCTGCCGGTGGGAGGAGGGAAAGAATTTCCATCTTGGAATTAAGGGCCGGGACGCGGTGTGGCCAAGATGCTTTGAAGACTTTGCGTGCTGACAGTACGTGGGTGAGCCGGTTGTGCTACGGGCGGGGTATAATGGCCGGTGTAACGCGAAAGGCCATGGGGCTAAAGAGCTAGGGTGGTCGGCATATCGGCCCTCGTAGTTATATACTAGGGGGCCCTCAGATAAATCGAGACTCAGTCCCCGCCGAAGTCAGCGGGCAAAAAATTGGTCCGGGGTGCTGTGGGGGTTAGCCGGCGCTTGTGCAGCTATGCAAGTTCATAATATGTATACTAGCCGCCCTATAAGGCGACCCGCATATTTCAATTTTCTGGCTTTCGTAACGTATTGGTCTACATATAGTACCACGTATGGAATAACTCGACAATTAAGAAAACGATGTAAAGAATTTTTAAGGATCACCACATACCCCAAGTAATTCGAGGGGTTGTCCGGATGACAGTCTTTTTCCGTAAAAGTTTCTACCGCAATGCCATGTGGAGCGGGTAGCTGAAGAGTTCGGCCTGGCCGAACTTACGGGCCGTATATACTTGGTTTTTTCCCCAAATTCAATGGGCCAGATTGATTGTTCCAAAATTTGATCGACCGTCAATTGCTGCCACTGTTTATAAGGTCTATGAGATTTTTTTACGTTCGTGCCGGCAGAAAATCCGCTGGAATTTTGGGGGGAAACCTGCCGACCTGGCAACCGACAGTCTGGCTAAGTTCATTCTTGCGGGAACGAATGCTAAATGAGGGTTTCCATGTCACTAAGCAACTAATAATCCCTTAAGTAACTCTAAGGCTAAAATTGAGTAGATCTATCGGTTGCGCATGTAGAAAAATTAGCTGAATAGAAGGCACACCAGGTGGGTAGTTTGTTAGCCGGCATGGGGTTGTGTTTGGTGGTCTACAAGCCTTTTTTAGGAATTGGCAGCAGCGCCGTTGCCACTGGACGGAGATTTTATAAGTTTGTGCGGACGAAAGAATTTTGCCATCATCGGCACCAAAACAATTCCCTCCAGGGGCGCGGAACGCAAATTTCCAGATTTCGGGAAGAATGAGCCTGCTTTAAAAAATATTATTAATTGGTTGGTATCAGGTGTGCGTGTAGTGAGGTTTTATAAAAAAGGGTAGAAGTGAAGATGTCGAAAGGATTGATATGAAAAATTGACTTGTTGAGAAGGTCTAGATTGTTCAACGAAGCTCAATTTGATAGTTGAATCAACGTGGCGAGAGTGTGTGTCCATTCGGATTTGCTGGGTGATTGAAATGGTATCCTATGTACACACAGTGAAAGAAAGAAGATACTTCACAGCTCCAAGATGTTTGTGCCTTTGGACGTTAAATGAAGGTTTGATATGTGATTGCCCCACCAGAAGCAGGAGAAAATTGAAGTCGAGGCACACATCGACGGTCCAAATATCTTTTACTTAAACTGTTTTTTTTTTCAGCAATATCTTGAAAAGCCATTTTGACCTTTAAGGAAGGTAAATGTTTTCTGTGGGTCATGGTTAAAGGATAGGCGCCGGCAATTGTTATGTCCCATAAGGACTA
>PGFW01024064.1:19442-30737 GCA_003123925.1 Haematobia irritans
GGCGCAGCGAAGCGGGCCGGGTTACGCTAGTATGTGATAAAATTCTCTTCAAAGTTCAGAAATCTCAGTATTTAAACTGTAGACCCGCAGATCTCAATGTAGATGTAATGAACTGCAGACACGATTATCCCAGTGATAGATCTGTAGTTGCGAAGATCTCAAAATTGCAAATACGAGAAACACAGCTTTTTTAAATTAAGACCCCAGTAACTCTGTGCTTGAACTAGGCGCTCGAAGGCCCTAATTAATGAACTACAGATCCGAATCCTAAACTTTTTCTACGATTCTACTTATTTTGAGTCACTGTACTTAATCATTCCATATTCACATTGTAATCTTTCTCTTTTTGTATTTTTTTTTTGACTTTACTTAAGTTTTATCGAAAATCTCTTCCTTTTGATTCCTTTCACTTTATTTTCTTGTAGTCCATTTCATTCTCTAGGTGTGTGGTGGTTATTTAATGAGGAATTTAACACTTTTTTCTCTTTGATTTGTTCGGGTTTAATTTTCTTTTACCTGAATTGCTTGTTATTCTATTGCTACTGCATCTATTTGGGAATTGTTTCCATTTTATCTTTAGATTTTTTCGGATTTGTTTTTTTCTTTTTTATGATTCTCCTTTTGCATTATCACCTGATCTCGTCTTACTTTTCCTGGTGAGTATTTAAGTTAGATTTCTTTGTTGGGGGGTTTCATTCATCTGTCTGGTCAATTGGCTAAGGGTCGTGGAGTTGGTTTTATTTTTGTAATTTTCTACGTTTATGTGTTTGTGTGTGAAAATGATTTGATCGGCGTATAGAAAAGCGAAAATGGACATTTTTGGTGTTTTAGGGAAGAGGAGAATACAAAATCTCATATAAAGGCGAGAATAGCCAAAAATGAATCGTGGACCAAATATTGCAAATTGCAATGTCAAGACATGCAGTTTTTAAATGGCCAATAAAATAAAAATGATCATGCACACTGGGATAGTTGGCCATTGACTTATTGATTCAGTAATCTTTTTTATTTTTTTTTTTTTTATAATATTTAGAAAATTGTTGCTTATACAATATCCAAAAGAATATAGTTTAGTCATGTATTCGCCTATTAATTAAAAGACCTTTTGTGAAAATCGTCCCTCTACAATGAGAAATATCGAGGAGTGCTGTACTAGTTAAACTACAGAGAGTTAGCTTAGGTTGGTTTGCTATATCATTCCGTTATTGAGGCTTACTTAGACTTATTCAAGTCATGCCGTAGTACCACAGGACGTTTGCAGAGCCGAAACTCGAATTCACCACCCCTATTTTATATTTCGTCGGCGAACGCATTATAAATTTTTAAACTCGAGGATTAGAGCTTCAAGAATCTATTCATATTGTAGAAGAAATTCTTCTTTGAAAACAAAGATTAATGCTCTTACAACTCAATGCCATCCTCCGAAAAGAAATTAATCAAATTTTCTTAGGTTTTGGTATAGATTCCAGGAGCCACTATGTCAAAAACTTTCGCCAACAGAGCCTACAATTTTTTTCATTTCTGGCCCGTATCATCTCAGACGTTGAGATTAGTATTTTCCTCGCATATGGAAGTAATGACAGGAAAATAGGGAAAAAATACTTTCTTTTGGACAAACTTGAAACACCTCTTATAATTTATTGTAAAAAACATATCTATTTTTAATGCATAATTTTCAGTTTTTAAAGGCATATTCAAAGCCCTTATTTTGGTTTCTATCGTGCTTGACAAATATCTTCTTATGATTATGTCACATAAACTAAATGGTGCCCAACCTGGGGCCCAGCATCTTACCATAATTTAGGTGGTATTTTTGTTATATAAATTAATTTTGGCGCCCACACGTGGGCGCCAGCATTGCGAACATATATATCTTTCTTTAGATTGCGATATGCCAACAAAAACAATCATCTAAATACTCATATGCCAACAATTTCTGAAGTCAGATATAGCCCTAGAGTGTACGTCCGTCAAGTGCACGTATTTCGATATAGCTTGCCACAATAAATGGTCGCCAGATTTCGAAAAATGGAGTCATATTGCGTTTTAAAATGATCGATTTGGTCGATATTGCTCTTGCGTTACTCAAAACTACATTACAAAAAGTTTTTTTCTGATTCAATATACGAAATTAATTATCAACTTAATTCTGTTAATTGAAATGTCTTCAATCCATGAAAATGATATCAATCACAGTTTTACTTGGGCATAAAAAATTAACTTAGATTAAAAATTAATTGATTCTTAGCAAATTTTAATTCGATTCAATTAAAAATTATAATGATGTTGATTTTAAACTCAATTAATTTTTTTAATTTAAAAAGGTAACATTTCAATTAGCTTTCTGAATTGGCTTAGTGTTTTAGTTTGATTAACATGATTGTTTTGAAATAAATTTTTAATAAAATTTAAAAAATGTTTATCACTTTTATTTCGATTAAAAAAGTCTAATTGTAATCAATCAATTTAAAAAAAAAAATTTATATCAACTTAATTGCGTTCAATTAAACTTAAATACTTTCGTATCGTTGATCAAAAGTTAATTGTATCCAATTAATTTATTAATTGAAAAAATTTTTAACTTCACATATAACATTGTTAACTTGGGAATACTAATGGTATATTTTTTCTCGCGTATCATTGATGATGGGTTACAGATCTTAGATAAATGCTATCATTTGACGTTGCTGGCTGATTAGTAATTGCAATTTTTTTAAGCGAACCGTATAATATAGCATTTGCTGAGAGAGCAGATTTATCGAAAAACATGAGCTTTGGATTAAAGGCCATTTGAAAGATCAAAATCACAAATAATCAAAAAATACATACTTTATGATTTTCCTGCGATCAAGTTCTTTTGAAAGATCCAAATGTCTGCAGAGTTTTAGGCTGATTTTTTCGAAAAAATATTAATATTTATTTTTAACTATCAAAATATCCACTACTTCAACAGAAAATATGGTACAGGCATTTTTATCACTTACAAATAACCGATAAAAAGAAGACTTTGCGCCAGATTTTTAGTAGTTTAGAATTCGCATACAAAAAATATCCCATTATTTATGTAAGATATCGTAGAGATTTATTCATATTTGTTATTGCAATAAAAATACTATTGCAAAAAATATGTAAGGTATTGCTGCTCATTTTATTCCCTGACCTTAATCGATAGATAATAAATACTATCTCTATTTAATAAAAATATCGTCAATCAGTTTATCAATATTCGACAGATGTAAAATGTGGTTGTTAAGAATAAGACATTTTACAACATGTATTTTTGTTTTTGACATAGTTGGATTATTTAAACTTGTTTCTTCCAAAGATGAAGAACGCTTGACAATACTATGCTATCTGATATATTGAAAATGAGTAGAATCTCCAATAATGCGGAACTGATGTAGGTGGGCGGAAATCCGAAACAGCTGTCTCCCAACCATTTGGACCACATTCGTTACGTTCCATACGACCATAAAAAATAACGTAATGATAGGCCAATAAAATTTAGCATTATATCATAGATGTACTACGTAGACTATGTGCCACTTCGCCGTAAAGAAAACAGTATCGAATGTGACATTATTGATGCAAACTTGACATCTTAAAAAAATTATTTATTTTTATTTATTTGCTTCTGATTTGTTTTCCATTATTATGAAATATTTTTGCTCAAACTTTATTCCATCTCGGAATTTCAAATCGGCGGTAGCGATTGGTTTTTAACTCAAAATCGCATTCCAATATGTTCACATTGAAATGTAAACATCAAGCCATGTGGACAGAGCACCACTCTACAAAGAGAAGTTCTATCACCTCTTCTTTGGAATGTTGCTACAAAAACATACCTTTCTGCTTTCCCTAGGAAAATGGAAGTGATAGAATGTTGGCAACGCACCATGATATGTCTCTAGCAGTAAGGGGATGGAAGAACTAGTTATTGCCCTGCCAAAGAATGCAATTTCATACTGGTTAAGCCCATCTCCTTTGGGGATATTGAAATTATGTTGATGATCGCACATTTCAGTAATCAACGATTGCCAGCAATATGGCCCATCAAAACTTTAAACCACACCAGATAGATAAATTAGGTTAGGTTCATGGCCAGCCCGATGTATCAGCGTTCACCTTAGACTATTCAGTCCATTGCTGATACCACAGTTGGTGAGACTTCGTCTCTTATCACTGAGTGCTGCCGATCCATGTAAGCTCAATACAGGGACCTCCTTATTTTATAGCCGCAAATACCGAACGGGCATTCCACACTTGCAGTGAAACCACTTAGAGGAAAGCTTTGAAACCCTCAGAAATTTTACAGCATTTGCTGAGGTGGGATAATCCACCGCCTGAAAAACTTTTGTTCGCGTGGTTTCGGTTGAAGCAGCGAATCGAACCCACGACCTATGTGTATTGCAGGCGGCATCATAACGCATTGCGCACGGTGGCCTGCACAGATAGATATGCTATCTGATATCTACTACTGCATGAGCTGTCATGATGCGGATGAAAAGGAATCAATTAACACCTCTTGTGTGTTAATTTAAGCAGTCTGCTAATGTTTTTGGAACAATCAGGAAAAACATAATCGGATGGCTCCAACCGTAAATAAATAGAAGATCCTATTTGTTTTTAGTTAATGTGGTATCACAATTGAATGGTTTAAGTGAGTCTGAAAAAAGCAAGCTGCCAATTAAACCTTACAAAACTCCAAACAGCGCTTCACACTGCGGTGAATCCACTTTGAGAAGCATTGAATTACTCAGAAATGTCACCAGAATTTCTTAGAGGAGAAAGACTTCTTTGGAGTTTATCCGAAACTGGGATTGAATCCTCCACCCTTTCTATGCAAAGCAGGCATGCAAAGCATTACACCATGGTGGTGCTGCAAAAAAAAAAAAAAAGCCGCTTATATGATATTCATTGTTTACAACGAGTACTTTTTTGTAAATCTTTGTGCAAAGTCACAAACTTATTCAATTTCCGGTTATGTCGTTATTGTGTCAAATGCTGCTAGTAACATAAGGCGCTTGTGATAGTGGAAACATGTTTTTAATTGACTTCTAAGTTTTAGCATAAAACGAATATCAGAAGAAGCCACTAATGGGAAAAATTTAAGGATTTGCAAGTAACGTAAAAGAAAGATACAGTGTTGGAGTGAAAGCTTTAAGAAAATTTATTTTCCTAAATTCAAGCCTATGTTGGAAAAAAATACCATCCCCACTTTTCCAATATGATTTTTTTATGCAGGCAGCCACCATGGTGTAATGGTTTGCATGGCCTGCTTTGCATAGAAAGGTGGTGGGTTCAATATCAGTTTCGATAAACTCCAAAGAAGTCTTTCTCACTCTAAAGAAATTCAGGTGAGCATTTCTGAGTGATTCATGCTAAATTCTACTCCCTGTGCAAAAATTTCAAAATTAAATCGGAGTAAAAAGATTGCCACTGTGGTCCATATGAGTGTAAATCGGGCGAACGATATATAAGGGCAGCTATATCTAAATCTGAAAAGCACGATTTCAATAAAATTTGGCACACTATGACTACACTACTAATTGTTACTCTAGTGCAACATTTCAACGCAAATTGGGGTAAACTCTGGCCTTCTGAAGACCATATTAGTCCATATTTTGGGCGAAAAGATATATATGGGAGCTAATATCTAAATCTGAGCCGATTTCAATAAAAATTTTGGCATACTTTGACCTATAGTACTAAAATTATACATTCTTGTGCAAATTTAAGCAAATTATGGTAAAACTCTGGCTTCTGGGGGCCATATAAGTCCATATCGGCGAAAATATATATATGGGAAGCTATATCAAAATGAACGCGATTCTTCCAAAAGCAATAGGGTTCTATTCTGAGCCAAGACACATACTTGTGCCAGAATTTGAGAAGTTGGATTGGAAATAAAATGCGACGCTAGACTGTTGTCCGGAGCCCCTGAAGAGCAAAATTCATTCCGATTCGTTGAAATTTGGTACGTGATGTTAGTATATGTGTATTCAACAACCATGCAGGAATTTGTTCTATCAGTCATAATTATTATAGCATATACCATCCCAGATTTGAACCTCGGGCCTTTTTGGAAGAAGCAAAATCATCACGATCGGCTTTGAATTATGGTACGTGGTGGTAGTATATATGATATATAACAACATGCCATAAAGTGGTCCATATCAGTCCATAATCGTATAATAGCCCCATATAAACCGATCCGAGATTTGTTTTGGAGCCTTCTGGAGGAGCAAATTATATCCGAGTGGTTGAAATTTG
This sequence comes from Haematobia irritans, assembly GCA_003123925.1. NCBI lineage: Eukaryota > Metazoa > Arthropoda > Insecta > Diptera > Muscidae > Haematobia > Haematobia irritans. The sequence goes on from PGFW01024064.1 coordinate 25,716, forward strand.
GTACATATGTGCTAGTATATGCGTCCGTTAACAACCATGCCATAACTAGAACTCCTATATCGGTCTATAACACAACAAAAAAAATTTCACGAAAAATTTCGCAAGTTAAAATATTAATTGAGTTTAAAAAAATAATCAATAAAAATTTAATTGCGATTCAACAAATTTTTTAATTGAAACCAAAAATCATCACAAAAAAATAGTATCAAACATAATTTTTTTAATTGATGCAAATAACTTTTTTAATTGACACTCCATTAAGTTTTTAAATTGATTACTATCATTTCTTGTGATTGAAGAACAATTTCAAAAAAATTTAAAAATTAATAATTGATCAAATTAATATTCATGATTGAAGTCAGAAAGAAATGTTTTGTGTGTAGTTATATATAGCGCCTCAGATAAATCGATCCCCAATCACACAAAAATTGCTCCATATTCAAGTTCATAATTGTATATAAGCCCCCATGGTAAGCGACCCCCATATTTTCAATTCTGGCTCCCTACGTACCGTACAAAAGTCCATATCGTTTTTCGTAATTTATTTCTAGACTTACCTACACATACCTTTTTTGTCTATTATATACCACGTATGGACTAACTCACAATTTAGAAAACGATTTAAGATACCACAACCCAAGTAATTCGATTGTGGATGACAGTCTCTTGTAGATGTTTCTACGCTATCCATGGTGAGGGGAACATAAGATTCGGCCTGGCCGAACTTACGGCCATATTATACTTGTTTTTTTTTTTTTGCAGCAACCACCATGGTGTAATGCTTTGCATGCCTGCTTTGCATAGAAAGGGTGGAGGATTCAATCCAGTTTCGGATAAACTCCAAAGAGTCTTTCTCCTCTAAGAAATTCTGGTGACATTTCTGAGTAATTAATGCTTCTCAAAGTGGATTCACCGCAGTGTGAAGCGCTGTTTGGAGTTTTGTAAGGTTTAATTGGCAGCTTTGCTTTTTTCAGCTCACTTAAACCATTCAATTGTGATACCACATTAACTAAAAACAAAATAGGATCTTCTATTTATTTACGGTTGGAGCCAATCCGATTATGTTTTTCCTGATTGTTTCCAAAAACATTAGCAGACTGCTTTAAATTTAAACACACAAGAGGGTGTTAATTGATTCCTTTTCAATCCGCATCCATGACAGCTCATGCAGTAGTAGATATCAGATAGCATATCTATCTGTGAGCCACCGTGGCGCAATGGTTATGATGCCCGCCTTGCATACACAAGGTCGTGGGTTCGATTCCTGCTTCAACCGAACACCAAAAAGTTTTTCAGCGGTGGATTATCCCACCTCAGCAATGCTGGTAACATTTCTGAGGGTTTTCAAAGCTTTCTCTAAGTGGTTTTCACTGGAATGTGGAATGCCGTTTCGGATTTCGGCTATAAAGGAAGGTCCCTTGTCATTGAGCTTAACATGGAATCGGGCAGCACTCAGTGATAAGAGAGAAGTTCACCAATGTGGTATCACAATGGACTGAATAGTCTAAGTGAACCTGATACATCGGGCTGCCACCTAACCTAACCTAACTTATCTATCTGTGTGGTTTAAGTTTTGATGGGGCCATATTTGCCCCATCGGTGAAAAATGTCAATCATAACAGAATTTTAATATCCCCAAAGGAGATGGGCTTAACCGTATGAAATGCATTCTTTGCAGGGCATAACTAGTTCTTTCCCATCCCCTTACTGCTAGAGACATATCATGTGCGTACACTGGTAGAAAAGTTTTTCGTTAATACGATGAATTTCTAACCGATTGTATTAAACGAATTCTTTCATTAAAAGTCAGCCAACGTAGGCATTTCGTTATAACAACGTAATTATTACGCGTTATATTTTACGAAAACCTTTTATGGAATACATTTCGTAGTATTAACGAATAATTACGTTGTTATTACGTAGCCTTTTCGTTGTATTAACGAATATTATTCGTTGTATGAATGAAATTTATTCATTGTATGGATGCAGCTTATACGTTGTATGAATGAAAATCATTCATTGTATGAATGAAAGGCGAACGTTGTATAAATGAACACAAACGTTATATTAATGAAACCCAACCAAGTATTGCATTTGAGTGTAGTTATTGGTAGTGTATTATTTTTGTTAATATATTTGAAATATGATTTATATATAGTAGGAAATAATATTTATTGATAAATTAAGTAATTTAATAATCATATATTGTGACTTTCAGCTTAAGAAAAAAAAAACCTCTATTTTCTAAGACCAACAAATATGATAAATCGTATTCGCCGCTGCCATTTAATCCAACCAAGGTTTCTTCCATCTGAGTTCACTTACCCCGGGCAATTTTCAACTAAAAGATTTAAAAATTTAACTAAATTGTGCTTGCGAATATACAAAAAACACCAATTTAACTCACCCACAAATCTAGGTTTTTTATTCAACAACGAAACTGTAATGACGCCTGTGCACTCTTCAGCGAAAAGAACGTAAATGTTTGTAAGGGTTTCCCCATCAGACAAGTTTTCTGTTTGAACTTTTTACCGTTGTTTTCTAAAGACGCACTACGCAAACATGTGGTTAATTGCCATCTTTACATTGTGTAATGTACAATATTACATAGACGCTAGCAGACGTATTTAGAGAGAGTAATGAGAGCAGACGTTCTTAGAGAGAGAGGAGATTAGAGAGAGTAAGGAGAGGCAGAAATACTCAAACTCCCATTACGTATTATTAATGAACATATTTCATTAATATATCACGAAATATAACAATTAAAATTTTATTTTTTAATCGATCGCCATATCGTTTTATTAACGATCGCTTTCGTTTTATAAATGAATTTTCAATTCCAGTTTCGGATATATAAACGACTATTTTTAAGGGCTAAAAAGTTTCCAAAAATTTACTGCTCTATTGCAAATGATTATAATAATTGCCATACTTAAGAATTTGTTTAGTTGAAATGCTTCTTGAATAAAATACAAGTATAATATTCCGTAATATTAACGAAACGTGTTTCATTAATATAACGAAAAGCCAAAACACAAAATTGTTCTTTTAACGATTGGATTTCGTTGTATTAACGATCACTTTTCGTCTTAATAAACGAAAATTGGTAATATTAACGAAAAATTATCCAACGAAGTCCTTCGTTAATATACGAAACATTTTTCTACCAGTGTATCCAACACTTCTATCCCTTCCCTTTTAGGGAAAACAGAAGGTTGTTGAAGCAACATTCCAAAGAAGATGTTGATAGAACTTCTCTTTGGAGAGTGTCTTCTCTGCCACATGGCTTCGCATTGGTTTTACATTTTCAATGTGAACATATTTTGAATCGATTTTGAGTTAAAAAACCCTCGCTACCCCGATTGAATTCGAGGATGGAATAAGTTTGAAAATAATGATTTCTAAAATTAAAACAAAAAAGCAAAATAAATAAAAAATTAACTTTTTTTAAGATGCATTTGCATTCCAATAATGCACATTCGATACGGTTTTCTTTTACGAAGTGCCACATAGTCTATCCGTAGTACGCATGCAATGATATAAATGGGCTAAATTTATTGGGCCTATCATTACGGGTTTATTTTTAATGGTCTATGGAAACGTAGCAATGTGGCTCGCAAATATGGTTGGGAAAGACCAGCTGTTTCGGATTTCCCACCCTCATCAGTTCACCATCAGTTATTGGACGATCTTACGCATTTCAATATTCCGATCTATATTGGGTCAAGGCGTTCTTATCATCTTGGCAAAAGAACAAGATTTAAATAATCCACTTGTCAAAAAAAAAAAATACTGTTTAAAAATGTCATTTTATTACAAATCACATTTTTTAAATGTCGAAATTTGATAAAACTGATGACGATATTTTTATCAAATAGAGGTTATATTTTAATTAATTCTATCGATTTTAAAGGTAGGAAAAATGACAAATACCTTACGATATTTTTTATTGCAATAGTTATCATAACAGATAATTTAATAAATCTCTAACGATATCTTAATAAAATTATGATTTTTTCATGCGATATTGAACTTAAAAATCGAATTTCTTTTATCGGTTTGTAAGTGATAAAATGCCTACGATATTTTTGTTGAATAGCTGGATATTTCTATCAGCTTAAAATAAATATTTAAATATCTTCAATAAAATACCTATAACTCTGCACATTTAATCTTTAAAAAGTTTATCGCAGGAAAAATCTATAAATATGTATTTTGTATGTATCTTACAATGGGCCTTAGTCCCAAGCTCATGTTTCGATAAATCTTCTCTCTCGAGCAAGTCCTATTATAAGGTACCTAAAAAAGTTCCAATACATATCAGCCACACTGTAAAATGATAGCTGTAATGTAAATCTGAAACCCATATGCAATGATACGGAGAAAAAATATCACAATATATTTCCAATTAACATGCTTAATTTTTGAAGTTTGAAAATTTTTTAATTTAATAAATTAATTGATACAATTAAACTTTTTGATCAAGATTAGAAGATTATAGTTAATATAAGCAAATTAAGTTGCTAAAAATTTTTTTTTTTAAATTAATTGATACAATTACTTTTTAATGCGAATAAAAGTGATAAACATTTTTTTTAAATTTTTTAATTAAAAATTTATTCAAACAATCAATTGTAAATCAACTAAAAACAACTTAAGCCAATCAGAAAGCTATTGAAAATAGTTTACCTTTTTAAATTAAAAAATTAATTGGAGTTTTTAAATCAAACATCAATTAAATTTTTAATTGAATCAATTAAAATTTGCCCTAAAGAAATCAATGTAATTTTTTAATACAATTATTTTTTAAGCCCAATCAAAACTGTGGATGATAATCATTTTCATGATTGAAGAACATTTCATTAACAAATTAATTGGATTCAATTAATTTTCGTAATTGAATCAGAAAAAAAATTTTTGTAATGTTAGTTTACAGTAACGCAAGAGCATAATCGACCAATCGGATCATATTTTAAAACGCAATATGACTCCATTTGTCGAAAATCTGGCGAACAACGACAT
>PGFW01024074.1:5186-22201 GCA_003123925.1 Haematobia irritans
AAAGAGAGAGATAGGACACGTAGTTAAACAGTGCCGGAAGATTATCACCCACCTTGGGGAACTCCCCTGTTTATACTCTACCGCGGTCTTTGACTTTCTGTCCCTGAATTCAAACGTACGTACTGCGGTCCACACATATAATTCAGCACCCAACGCTTCGCTCTGCCGGTAGGACGATTCTCGAATGTCCTCCAATAGATGTGTAGCATTGGGGTTTACCGGTATCGAATGCTGTTCGATAGGTCAAGCGGACACGAGGACCGCGGTCCTGTGACACGCCTGGGCTGTTACAGTCCCTTATTAATATCGTGTCGAAGATATGGCAATGTAAGTGCTGTTGCGTACTAGATGTATCCCTTACGGAATCCATGGTTGATGGTGGGCAGCTGGAAAATTCTCCACAAGGCTGGGGAGGAGTAAATGCCTCATAGTGTCTTGGCAGTGGCCGATAAGAAGGGATATCGGTCTGTACGATTCACATTTGCTCGAATCTTTGTGGCCCGGTTTTCAGTAGTGGAAATCACCCTTCCCATTTTCCAGACATCGGGTATGAATGTTGTGATTTCCAAAAGACTAAATTGAGGAGTCTGGTCCCAGGTAAGCTGCAACTCCCAGTATTCGGCCAGATGCTTCAGCATTAGCATTGAATATTCCCGTCAGGGCCCAAAGCGCCCTTAAGATGGTTTTCGCGAGCTGTTTGATGACATTGGTTAACTCTCCGGGCTGGGGCAGTAAATTGGTGGTTGTGTCATCGGCTCGGAGACCACCGTACACGACGGGTGGCTCTCCTTTTCCTCCTATCACTCATCCGGGATGCTCGACAAACTGACGGTTGAGTATTTGGCGCACCTCTTCGGAATCAGTCACAGTCCACGTCGCCAAATGTGACTGATAATTCGCCAATCATCACCCTTGTGGAGGGGTTCGAGAGGGCTCTAACTGTTGACCCACAATTTACCAAGTTCCTGTTCTAAGTTATTCTTCATTGCTTCAAGGTGCTCTAACCAAGTGTCCGCTTGTGTCCGTCGACTATCTTTACTTACTAAATCTCTAGATTTTTAGTCTCTGATTCTAGGTATCAAGCCAAGGGTTAGCACGACGGCGTTCATCCACCGCCTCGGGTCCTGCGAGCCCGCCGCTTAAGGCTGGGAAAGTTGGGCCTCTACCTGGCAATTTCGTACCAGCGGGGTATGAAGCGAGCGGCCTGCTGCGCGATTGATGATGTTCCGCGACACTCCCTCTGGGCAACATGCAACCATGTGAGGGTGGACGGGAGCTCACTGAAGCCCGCGATCGGGTGTATTCTCCTCGAACCTTCCCAGTTGGCCTTTCTTTTGATTAATAAACGTCCCGGCGTTTCAGAGGTTTATTATCGGAGCGGCGGTTGATGGTGAGAATTATTGGGGATGTGGTCCCGAACCCAATGAGAATATTGACGGTTGCCGAAGGAGACTCATTTATCCAGACCAGGACGATGCTTAACGATAAATCTGGCGAACTGTGCAGTCACCATAATTCTCGTGGGGCCTCGTTCGTTCACCTGCAAAATGTGGAGTCGTCTAATCCTGGTCGTGCCAAGCTATGCCCCCTCTGTCATACCGCATGGAGAGAAAGCCAAATCATGGTGGGCATGAAAAATCTCCTAGAACCAATCGGTTAATGCCCCGCTCAACAACCACCAACTGTTTGGGCTATAACCAGGAGGCAGCAGCTACCAACCGGCGTATGTAGCACATTTTTCGTGGTGTATGTGTGTAGGTGTTTTGTGGGTTTAAAGTCGTTTTGTAATTTCTCGTTTTGTAGGTGTGGGTTCTACTGTCTCAATTTGTTATTATTTTCTATTTAAATGTGGCTATTATCATCATCCTTTCAAAGTCATTCTCTCTCTTCCGCAGGTTACATCTGTGAGTGCGGTCCATGTCCGGTCTTCAGTTCTGTCATCTGTCATGTTATTTGTGTCGTCGTTCTTGTCGCCGGAAGACTTTCTCTTCTATCAACGACCCCTGGTTTCTCGTGGTGTGTGCTGGTTGCTCTCCCGAGTTCATTCCATGTCGTGTGTGTTCTTGGGTTGTTTCCTTCGATTCTCACCATTTCCAATGGTGTATTGTTTCATGTGAGTGTATGTCTGTGTGTTCGGTCGGTATTTCTTTATTGAGTGATGTGTAACTCCTTTCCTTCTCTTTCAGGTGTTAGTTCTTTTCACCATTTTGAGGTCTGGTCATATTGTCTTTCCTTGGTTGTTATGGTGTGTTTATGTCCCTCAATCATAATTGGAATTCTCTCCGGTTTCCAATCTTCGTGGGTATAGTTCATGGTTTCTTTGTTTAAGTGAGTATGGTTCTCTTATGTTCGTCCCAAAATGGGTTATCGGTAAAGCTCCCTTAGTCTCCTCTTTGCCTTAGATAGGTTTCATACCGATTTCCATTTGGCCGAGAGTCCTTTCTAAGGCTAATCCTCAGATCTCTCTGTACAGGCTTCATCTATATGAAGATCCCAGTTCACGTTTCATTTCCATAAAATATTTCTATTAGTTATAATACCATTTCCTGAGGACCTTCACTAATTCACATTAAGAGAGGCCCTTTCAAGTTCTTATGTCCTCAGAAAATTCTCAAATTATCTAGAAAATATTCCCCTGGGCGTATTCCATTCCTGTATACAGATCCTTCTTCCTTATTAAATTCTGTTATATTCTATATCAATGTCGAATCCTTTGCCTATTTCATGTCTAGCGGATTCCATGTCCATAAGTTACCCGTGTATCTGTATTTCATTTCTTTGTCTTTTCTTAATCCGGAATATATAGAAAACGTCCTAAGGAGTCATATCCCTTATCAACTCATATTCATGCCGGCTCAATACCGCACATTTCCCATAGTATCTCAGTGTGTATTCTCGTGGGCATAAGACCCATGTGGGGTATTGAGGGATCTTAGTCGATCCATTGATCGGTGTATCAAACCTTCTTGGCCCATGCCGTTCCTTGTTCTATGTTCAGAAAAGGTCCTACAAAATGATCCAAGTGTCATTACTGTGTTATGTCTACAATTTGCATAATTAAATGGATTATTAGACCCTCCCATTAATATATCCCAAGAAACCATTTCTGTGTTATTATGTTAGTATTCAAATTATGGCGGTTAGTGAGAAAAGATTATATTAAAGATTGTGTAAGTAATATGTGAAAATTATGCTCTTCCCTCTGCGACTATCCCTAGCTATCACGCATACTTAGCCTCTCGCCAATGTATGGCATGTGGTACATGTAGCTTCTCATGTCTCATGTGTTACATGTGTAGTGTGTTAACACTGAAGGCCTATTTCCTATATCATCCTAAAAATGACCGTTTAGGTCCCTAAAGGTGTTCTAGGAGGCCTTTCGTCCCACACCCCCGGGACTCATCAGCTAGTTTTTCAAAGGATATAAATACATATTATCAAAATAATCATCACATCTTATCTTTACCAGTTTCCATACTTTGAATTAGTACTATTGGGAAATATGTTTCTATCGTTATGTGTAACATTGACCCATAAATCTACTTATTTATGAAATTTCATTTCCTTCCCACCTTAGTAATGTAGTTCACACCGCTTACTTCCTCTCATATCCCACCATGTCATTGTCACAATTGTGACACCCACAAAAAATCAAAAATTCCATCGAAATCTAAAAAAATTCAAATTTTTATATGAAAAACTTCTTTTGCTCATATCTCCTAAACTAAGCGTCCTAGAGCCAAAAGGAGGTTAATTCGTGACCACCCCCAAAAAATCAAAAATTCCATCGAAATCTTAAAAAAATCAAATTTTTATATGAAAAACTTATTTTGCTCATATCTCCTAAACTAAGCGTCCTAGAGCCAAAAGGAGGTTAATTCGTGACCACCCCCAAAAAATCAAAAATTCCATCGAAATCTAAAAAATCAAATTTTTATATGAAAAACTTCTTTTGCTCATATCTCCTAAACTAAGCGTCCTAGAGCCAAAAGGAGGTTAATTCGTGACCACCCCCAAAAAATCAAAAAATTCATCGAAATCTTTAAAAAAATCGAAATTTTTATATGAAAAACTTCTTTTGCTCATATCTCCTAAACTAAGCGTCCTAGAGCCAAAAGGAGGTTAATTCGTGACCACCCCCAAAAAATCAAAAATTCCATCGAAATCTTAAAAAAAATCAAATTTTTATATGAAAAACTTCTTTTGCTCATATCTCCTAAACTAAGCGTCCTAGAGCCAAAAGGAGGTTAATTCGTGACCACCCCCAAAAAATCAAAAATTCCATCGAAATCTTAAAAAAATTCAAATTTTTATATGAAAAACTTCTTTTGCTCATATCTCCTAAACTAAGCGTCCTAGAGCCAAAAGGAGGTTAATTCGTGACTACCCACACAAAATCAAAAATTCCATCGAAATCTTAAAAAAATTAAAATTTTATATGAAAAACTTCTTTTGCTCATATCTCCTAAACTAAGCGTCCTAGAGCCAAAAGGAGGTTAATTCGTGACCAGCCCCAAAAAATGAAAAAAAAACTTCATCGAAATCTTTAAAAAAAAATCCAATTTTTATATGAAAAACTCCTAAACTAAGCGTCCTTGAGCCAAAAGGAGGTTAATTCGTGACCACCCCAAAAAAATCAAAAATTTCATCGAAATCTTAAAAAAATTCAAATTTTTATATGAAAAACTTCTTTTGCTCTCCTAAATTATGCGTACTAGAGCCAAAAGGAGGTTCATTCGTGACTACCCACAAAAAATCAAAAATTCCATTGAAATCTTAAACAAATCGAAATTTTTATTATGAAGAAACTTCTTTTGCTCTGCCTAATTAAGCGTGCGAGATGCCAAAAGGAGGTTAGATTTCGCTGACCACCCCAAAAAATCAAAAAATTCATCGAAATCTTTAAAAAAAAATCCAGATTTTTAATAGAAAACTCTTTTGCTCCCTAAGGATTAAGCGTCCTATGAGCCAAAAGTGAGCGTTAATTCGTGACTACCCAAAAAAATCAAAATTTCATCGGAAATCTTTAAAAAAATTTAAAAGTTTTTTATTGAAAAATAATCTTTTGTCAGTTATCTCATTAACCCTAAGCGTCCCTAGAGCCCAAAAATTGCAGCGTGTTAATTCGTGACCACCCCCAAAAAAATCAAAAAAATTCATCCGAAATCTTTATAAAAAATTCAAAATTTTATCATGAATAACTTTCTTTGCTCATATTTCCTAAACTTTATACGCTTCTAGAGCGCACAAAAGGGAGGTTAATTCGTGACCACCCCTAAAAAAATCAAATTTCATCCCGAACGTTAAAAAAGAATCAAATTTTTAGTATGAATAAGCTTCTTTTGCATCATATTCCGTCCTAAAACTAACGCTTCCCTAAAGCCAAAAGGACGGTAATTGGTTCGTGACTACCCCAAGCATGATCAAAAATTCATTGGAAATCGTTAAAAAAAATTCAAATTTCAAACTTCTTTTGCTCATATCTCCTAGACTAAGCAGACGTAGTGGCCAAACGGAGGGTTAATTTCGTGACTGACGCAAAAAATCAAAATTCCATCGAAACTTAAAAAAATTAAAATTTTTATATGAAAAACTTTTTTTTGCTCATATCTCCTAAACTAAGCGACGTAGAGCCAAACGAAGGTTAATTCGTGACTACCCCCAAAAAAATCAAAATTCCACCCAAATCCTAAAAAATGAAATTTTTATATGAAAAACTTATTTTGGTCATATCTCCTAAACTAAGCGTTCATAAGCCAAAATGGAGGTTAGTTCGCTATGAGCAAAGAGGGCTTATTCACGTTTCGACTGACCTCCCAAAAAATTCAGAAAATTCAATCGCAGATCTTAATTATAATTTTTATAGTGATATGAAAGCTTTTTTCTCATATCTCCTTTAAACTATATTGGCGTCCTATGCGAGGCCGAAGAGAGGGTTAATTCGTTACCTACCCCAAAAAATCAGAAAAATTCATCGAATCTTTATGAAAAACATCAAATTTTATTATGAATAAACTAGCTCTTGCATTTTTTGTGCCCCTCCAAATCTTTCTCAAATCTCTAAAATAAGCGTCCTAGAGCCAAAAGGAGGTTAGATTCGTGACTTCCCCAAAAAATCAAAATTCCACTAACAAGGCTTAAAAAAATTCAAATTTTATATGAAAAAACTCTTTTGTCATATCTTCCTAAAACTAATCTTCTATGAGCCAAAAGGGCACGTTAATTCGTTGACTACCCCCGAAAAAATCAAAAATTTCATTCGAAAATCTTTAAAAAAATTCTCGAATTTTTATATGAAAACTATTTTTGCTTCAATATCTCTAAACTAAGCCGTCCTTAGAGCCAAAAGGAGTTAATTCAACGTGACCAGCCCACAAAAAATCGAAAATTCATCGAAATCTTAAAAAAATTCAAATTTTATAATTGAAAAACTTCTTTTGCTCATATCTGCCTAAACTAAAGCGTCCCTAGAGCCATAACGAGGTTAATTCTGACCACCCCCAAAAAAATCAAGAAGATTCCATCGAAAAAAAAATTTTCAAATTTTATATGAAAAACTTTTTTCTCATATAATCCTAAACTAGAGCGTCCAGAGCCAAAAGGAGGTTAATTTCGTGGCCACCCCCAAAAATCAAAAATTTCATCGAAAATCTTAATAAAAAATAAAATTTCTTATATGAAAAAACTTCTTTGCTTCATATTCTCCTAAAATAGCGTCCAGAAAAACCAAGGGAGGTTAATTCTGACCATCCCCAAAAAATCAAAAAATTCATCGCCAATCTTAGAAAAATTAAATTATATGAAAAACTTATTTTGCCTCATAATCTCCTAAATACTCAGCGTTCCTAGACCAAAAGAGGTTAACATCGTTACACACCCAACAAAAAAATCGAAAATTCATCGAAACTTGTTAAAAAAACATCAGAATTTTTATATAAAAAACTTCTTTAGCGTCTAGCAGCCATAATTCGTGACCACCCCAAAACTTCTTTTGCTCATATCTCCTAAACTAAGCGTCCTAGAGCCAAAAGGAGGTTAATGGCGTGACCACCCCCAAAAAATCAAAATTCCACCACAGCCTAAAAATATAAATTTTTATATGAAAAAACTTCTTTGCTCATTATCTCCTAAACCAAGCGTCCCTAGAGCCAAAAGTGAGGTTAATCGGGACACCCCCAAAAAACAGCAAAAAATTCATCGAAATCTTAAAAAATCATATTTTTATATGTTCATATCTCCTAAACTAAGCGTCCTAGAGCCAAAGGGCAGGTTAATTCGTGACCACCCCAAAAAACATTTCAAAAATTTTATCGAAAAATCTTAAAAAAAAATTCAAAATTTTTTTTATATGAAAAACCTTCTTGCTCATATCTCCTAAAACTAAGCGGTCCTAGCAGCCAAAAGGAGTTAATTCGTGACCACCCCCAAAAAATCAGAAGTTCCACCCAAATCCTAAAAAATTAAATTTTTATATTAACAACTTATTTTGCTCATATCTCCTAAACTAAGCGTCCAAAGCCAAAAGGAGGTTAATTCGCTGACCACAACAAAAAAAAAAAAAAAATCAAAGTTCCACCCAATAATCCTAAAAAAATCAAATTTTTATATAGAAAAACTTCTTTTGCTCATATCTCCTAAACTAATCGTCCTAGAGACCAATAAGGAGGTTATTCGTGTTGACCACGCCAAAAAACGTCATAAATTTCCATCGAAATCTATAAAAATATTCAAAATTTTTTATAAATGAAAAACTTCTTTGCTCCATATCTCCTAAACTAAGCGTCCTAGACCAAAAGGATGGTTAATTCTGCTGACACCCAAAAAAAAAAATCAACAAAGTTCCACCCCAAATCCTAAAAAAATCAAATTTTTATATGAAGAACTTCTTTTGATCATATCTCCTAAACTAAGCGTCCTAAAAAGGCAAAAGGAGGTAAATTCGTTGACTACCCCCAAAAATCAAAAAATTCCAGTTGAAATCTTAAAAAAATTTGCCACATTTTTATATAAAAAAAATTTCTTTTGCCTCATATATACAAAACTAAGCCGTCCTAGAGCCAAAAGCATGTTAATTCGTGACTACCCCAAAAATCAAAAAATTCCATCGAAAAAAAAAATTAAATTTTTATCATAAAAAACTTCTTTTGCTCATATCTCCAACTAAGCGTCTAGACCAAAGGAAGTTAATTCGTGGACCACCCCCAAAAAATCAAAGAATTCCACCCCAAAGCTAAAAAATAAAATTTTATATGAAAAACTTCTTTGCTCATATCTCCTACAACTAAGCGACTCCAGAGCCAAAAGGAGGTTAATTCGTGCACACCCCTAAAAAATCAAAAATTTATCGAAATCTAAAAAAATCAAATTTTTATACTGAATTCTTTTTGCTCAATCTTCCTAAAACTACGTCCTAAGCAAAAGGGCAGGTTAATTTCGTGACCACCCCAAATCAAAAACAAATCTAAAAAAAATAAATAATCATTCGAAATCTTTAAATAAAATATTTAACTGAAATAGTTGTCATTATAAACTACGTCCCCAAAAACTTGAACTATTTTGCTCATAATCCAAACTAAGCGTCCTAGAACCAAAAGGAGATTGAATCGTGACTACCCCAAACAAATAAATATTCCATTGAAAATCTTAAAAAGATTTCGAATTTTTTTATCATGAAAAAACTTATTTGCTCATGAATCTCCTAAACTAAGCGCTACCTAGACTGCCAAAAGGGAAGGTTAATTGCGTGACCACCCCCAAAAATCAAAAAATTCATCGCAGAATCTTAAAAAAATTCCAAATTTTCTATACGAACAAACCTTCATCATATCTCTAAACTAAAGCGTTCTAGAGCCAAAAGCGACGGTTCAATCGTGACCACCCAAAAAATCAAAATTCCACCCAAATCCTAAAAAATGAAATTTTTAATAAAACTTCTTTTGCTCATATTCTTCCCTAAAACTAAGCGTCCCATAACGGCAAAAGGAGGTTAATTCCAGTGACCACCCCAAAAATCACAAAATTCCATCGAATCTTAAAAAAATTTCAAACTTTTTATATGAAAAACTTAATTTCATCGAAATCTTTAAAAAATTCAAATTTTATATCGAAAAACTTCTTTTTGCTCAATATCTCCTAAAACTAAGCGTCGCTAGAGCCAAAAAGGAGGTTAATTCGTGACCACCCCCAAAAAATCAAGCAAATTCCATTTGAAAAAAATCAAAAATTTTATATATGAAAAACTTTCGCGTTTGCTCATAATCTTCCTAAACTAAGAAGTCCTAACGCGCCAAAATTTTTCCACCCAAATCATTAAAAAAATTAAATTTTTATTATGAAAAAAACTTCTTTTGCTCATATCTCCTAAACTAAAGCCAAAAGGAGGTTAATTCGTGACCACCCCCAAAAAATTAAAAATTTCATCGAAACCTTAAAAAAATTCAAATTTTTATATGAAAAACTTATTTTTGTTTCAAAAAATCAAAAAATCTCATCGAAGATCCCTAAAAAAATTTTCAAATTTATTATATGAAAAAACTTTTCTTTTTGGCTTCATATCTCCCAAACTAGTCACCTAGAGCCAAAAGAAGGTTAATCGTGACCAACCCCCAAAAAAATCAAAAATTCCATTGAAAAAAATCAAATTTTTAACTGAAAAACTTCTTTTGCCTCTATAATCTCCTAAAACTAAGCGTAAATAGAGCCAGAAGGCAGGATATATTCGCTGACCACCCCAAAAAATCAAAAATTTCATTGAAAACCTTAAAAAATTCAAATTTATCAAAAACATCAAAAATATCATCGAAATCTTAAAAAAATTCAAATTTTTATATGAAAAACTTCTTTTGCGATATCTTCATAAACTAAGACGACCTAGAAGCCAAAAGGTAGTTAATTCGTTGACTACCCAGCAGAAAAATCAAAAATTCATTTCGATATTTCTTTTAAAAAATTCAAAATTTTTATAGAAAAAACTTATTTTGGCTCATATCTCCTAAACTAAGGCGTCCTAGAGCAAAAAGGACGTTAATTCAGTGACTACCCCAACAAATCCAAAAATTCCATATGAAATCTTAAAAGATTCGAGTTTTATTTGAAAACTTCTTTTGCTCATATTACTCCATTAAACTAAGCCGTCCTAGAAGCCAAAAGCGGTTAATTTCGGGACCACCCCCAAAAAAATCAGAAGTTCCACCCAAATCCTAAAAACATTAAATTTTATATTAACAACTTATTTCTGCTCATATATTCGCTAAACGAGAGCGTCCAAAAAGCCCAAAAAGGAGTTAATTTCGTGACCAACACCAAAAAAATCAAAAGTTCCACCCAAATCTAAAAAAATCATAATTTTTTATATAAAAAACTTCTTTTGCTCATATCTCCAAACTAAGCGTCCTAGAGACAAAAGGAGCGTTAATTCGTGACACCCCAAAAAACCATCATAAATTCCATCGAAAATCTTAAAACAATATTCAAATTTTTAGTATGAAAAACTTTCTTTTGCTCATATTCTCCTAAACTTAGCGTCCTAGAGCCCAAAAGGAGGTTAAAATTCCGTGACCACCCCAAAAAAAATTCAAAAGTTCCACCCAAACCTAAAAAATATCGAATTTTTATATGAAGAACTTCTTTGCTCTATTCTCCTAAACTAAGCGTCTAAAGCAAAGGAGTTAATTCGTTGGACTACCCCCAAAAAATCAAAAATTCCAATTTGAAAATCTTAAAAAAATTCACATTTTTTTATTATAAAAAATTCTTTTGCTATATATACTAAAATAAAGCGTCCTAGAGCCAAAAAGGAGGTCTAATTCGTGACTTACCCCCCAAAAATCAAAAAAATCCCATCGAAAAAATTTAAATTTTATATAAAAACTTCTTTTGCCTCATATTCTCCTAAACTAAGCGTCCTTTGCAGCCATAAAGGCACCGTTAATTCGTGACCACCCCCAAAAAATCAAATAAATTGCATCCGAAAAATTCTTAAAATAAATATCCAATATTTATATGAAAAATCATTTATTTTGCTCATATCTCCTAAACTAAGTGCCCTAAGAGCCAAAAAAGAGGTTTAATTCGTGACTAACCCCAAAAAAATCAAAAAATTCATCGAAATCTTAAAAAAATTCAAATTTTTATATTGCTCATATCTCCAAACTAAGCGTCCAGATCCAAAAGGGAGCGCTTAATTCGTGCACCACCCCAAAAAAATCAAAAAATTTTCGAAATTCATAAAAAATTCGAATTTTTATATGACAAGAAACTGTCTTTGCTCTCATATCTGCCTGGGAAAACTAAGGCGTGCCTAAGAGCCAAAAAGGAGGTTAATTCGTGACTCACCACCAAAAGATTCAGAAAATTCAGTCGAGATGCTTCAAAAATATTCGAATTTTATAATGAAAAAACTTCTTTTGGCTCATATCTCCTAAACTAAAGCGTCCTAGAGCCAAAAGGAGGTAATATCTGGACCACCCCAAAAAAATCAAAAAGCTTCCACCCAAATCCTAAAAAAAATCAATTTTTTATGAACTTATTTTCTCGTCTTAAAATTCATTATTATATATAAAAAACATTCTCTTGCCTCATATACTCCATAAACTAGCCGTCCTAGAGCCAAAAGGAGGTTAATCGTGACCACCCCCAAAAAAATCAAAAATTCCATTGAAAAAAATCAAATTTTTATATGAAAAACTTCGTTTGCTCATATCTCCTAAACTAAGCGTCCTAGAGCCAAAAGTTCCACCCAAATCTTAAAAAAATTAAATTTTTATAGAAAAAACTTCTTTTGCCTCATATCTCCATTAAACTAAGCCAAAAGCGGGTATAATTCCGTGACCACCCCCAAAAATTAAAACAATTTCATCGAAACCTTTAAAAAAAAATTCAAATTTTTATATGACAAAAACTTATTTTGCTTTCAAAAAAATCAAAAATCTCATCGAAATTCCTAAAAAAATTCAAAATTTTATATGCAAAAAAACTTACTTTTTCTCATAAAATCTCCCAAACTAAGCGTCTAGAGCCAAAGAAGCGCCGTTAATTTCGTGACCACCCCCAAAAAAAATCACAATATCCATTTGAAAAAACATCAAATTTTTAACTGAAAAACTTCCTTTGCCTCATATCTCCGTTAAAATCTAAGCGTCTAGACCAGAAGGAGCGCTTATTTCGTACCACCCCCAACAAAAATCAAAAATTTCATCGCAAACCTTAAAAAAATTCAATTTTTTATCAAAACATCAAAAATATCATCGAAATCTTTAAAAAAAATTCAAATTTTTATATGAAAAACTTCTTTTGCGATATCTCATAAACTAAGCGACCTAGAGCCAAAAGGAGGTTAATTCGTGACTACCCACAGAAAATCAAAAATTCCATCGAAATCTTAAAAAAATTCAAATTTTTATATGAAAAACTTATTTTGCTCATATCTCCTAAACTAAGCGTCCTAGAGCCAAAAGGAGGTTAATCGTTGACCACCCCCAAAAAATCAAAAATTCCATTGAAATCTTATAAAAATTCAAATTTATTAACTGGAAATAACTTGTTTGCTCATATCTTCCTAAAACTAAAGCGCCCCCCAAACCCCCAAAAAATATGAAAAAACTTCTTTTGGCTCATAACTCCTAAGACTAAGCGTCCTATCAGCCAAAAAGGAAGAGTTAATCGTGACTACCCCCAAAAAATCAAAAATTCCATCGAAATCTTAAAAAAAAATCAAATTTTTATATGAAAAATTCCTTTTGCTCATATTTCCTAAAGATAAGAAGCGCCTAGAACCATAACGAGGTTAATTCGTGACTAACCCACAAAAAAACAAAAATTCCATCGAAAATCTTAAAAAAAAAATCAATTTTTTATATGAAAAAACTTCTTTGCCCTCATATCTTCGCTAAACTAATCGTCCTAGAGCCCAAAAGGAGGTTTAATTCGTTGCCACCACCCCAAAAAAAATATCTATGAAGTTTCCACCCAAATTTTCCTAAAATAATAAATTTTATATTAATAACTTATCTTTGCTCATATCTCCTAAACTTAAGCGTCCTAGAGCCAAAAAGACCGCGTTAATTCGCTGACCACACCAAAAAAAAAATCAATAAGTCCACCCAAATCCTTAAAAAAATCAATATTTTATATGAAAAACTTCTTTTGCTCATATCTCCTAAACTAAAAGCGTCCTAGAGCAAAGGGAGGTTTTAATTCGTGACCACCCCCAAAAAATCACAAGATTTCATGAAAATCTTTAAAAAAAATTTCAAAATTTTATATGAAAACTTATTTTCCTCATAATCTCCTAAACTAAGCGCTACTAGCAGCCAAAAGGAGATTAATCGCGTGACCACCCCCAAAAAATCCACAAATTCCACCACAAATTCCTAAACAAAATGGAAATCTGATATCGAAAACTTATTTTCTTGCTCATATCTCATAAACTCAGCGCCCTTTAGAGCCCAAAGGAGGTTAAATTCGTGACATCAAAAATCGAAATCTTAAAAAATCAAATTTTTATATGAATGACTTAATTTTGCTCATATCGCATTTAAACTAGCGTTCTAGAGCCAAAAGGAAGTTAATTCGAAATCTTAAAAAATTCAAATTTTTATATGAAAAACTTCTTTTGCTCATATACTCCTAAACTTAAGCGTCGCTAGAGCCAAAAAGCGAGTTTTAATGCTGACCACCCCAAAACATCAAAAATTCCAATCGAAATCTTAAAAAAAATCAAATTTTTTATATGGGAAAACTTATTGCCTTCATATCCTCATAAACTCAAGCTTCCCTTAGGAGCCAAAAGGAGGTTAATTTCGGTATCACCCCAAAAAAATCAAAAATTTTATCGAATCTTAAAAAAATTCAAAATTTTATACGAAAAAACTTCATTCTTCTAAAATAAGCGTTTAGAGCCAAAGGAGGTTTACCATGCGCTGACCACCCCCAAAAAAATCAAAAATTCCACCCAAATTCCTAAAAAAATGAAATTTTATCATGAAAACTTTTTTTGCTCCGTATCTCCCTAAACTAAGCGCCCTTAGAGCCGAAAAGGGGACGTTAATTTTGTGACCACCCCCAAAAATCAAAAATTCCATCGAAATCTTAAAAAAATTCACATTTTATATGAAAAACTTCTTGTACTCAATAGTAAAATAAAACAATAAAACCTAAGAAAATTTTTTTTTGTCATAATTTGGTAATTTTGTGGTAATGTTATCTTAAAATTATGGTAGATTATTATTGGTTCGTGTGGCAACCGTTAGCCCAAGCCGTATCACAGAATGATCCTCGTGGTTCTCCACCTCCACACTGAGATCATGTTGGACTTTTTGGTTTTAGTTGCAATGAATCCTTGCGGATTAAACTTCAAGTTTTGTGCGGAAATTTGTATTCATTGATTTTGATTTGATCAAATAAGAGATTAAGCGTAGAAGAACATAATACAATTAAAAACAACTCTTTTTATTTAAAAACAAAATGTCTCGTTTTAATGACATAAAAAAAGAAACATGTAAAAAAAATCAATTTCGGGGAATGAATCATGCTTCATCTGGACGAGGACGTTTAGGAATGGCTCCCGTTGATGGGCTCAGTTGTGGTCTTGCTTCAGCAGAATGTTTCTGTTCTTTTCTGAAATAAAAAGTTTAAATTATTGCCAGTGGAGATATTCTATGTGTGTGTGGGTGGACGTGACAGCTTTTCACATCGTATTCTTTAAGGAATAAACAGTTTCACAAAAAAGTGCATTTTTTTTAAGTGAGTTTTAGTCACATCATAATTTTACTAAATTAATGTTTGTAAAAAAAATATTTTGGCGCTCACTGTGTATGTAAATACTATAAACGTGATTTTTAATTTAGGTATATTATTTTGCTTTTTCTGCGTACCTGAATTTAGTGGCGGCATATAAAGCACCATCTGGCGTGGTCAACTGTGCTAAAAATTCATCTTTAATAAGGGGACCACTTAAGGACTCATCGTCATGTGAAAAATGGACTAGAGCATTAGGAACAAAATCCAATTCCAATAATGTTTTATTAGGATCCAATTTCGTTTTGGGAGGTATGGTGACTGAAATAGAAATGCAATAGAAATTAAATATAATTTTCAAATGAAATTATTATACGCACATAAATAACTGGGTTGTTCTGGATTGTTTAGAAATGGCTTAATAAATTCCATAACATCACATATCGTATCAATAGGCTTAAACATTCCCTGAAGAACATGGCGATCAGGAAACTGTATACGGATTACGCAATTTTTATATTGTGATATCTTTTTCAACATTATATTATTATTTTCAATTTCTCTTAATTTTTCTGTTAGCAAAGGAGCATCTTCATCGCCGGATGCAATTTTGCGCAAATCTCTTAAAACCAATTTTAAGTCATTTACTGTCAAATCATAAAATGAATCGGGTAAATCTTCAATTTGTGTCTGAGCAGCATCCATAGAATAAATTAAAGCATTACGTTCGCCAATCTGAAAAAGCCATTAATATGATTTTCGTTATAATTGCAAATTTATTAGAATGTCATACCACATGGTATTCCGGTTCAACTTCAAAACAACTAGACATGTCTTCCTCATTCTCGGATTTGCTGCCCTTAGGTGTTTGCATCGAACGACCTGGAGCTGTCTCTTATCACCCCAATCATATTTAGGTTTTTCTGACTCTTCTTCCTTATTTATAGAATCTCCAGAGGTCGATTTATCTTCATTGCTTTTTGATTTATTTTCCTCGGCTTCTGCAGATTTCTTCAAAGATTTGAACAAATCTTTTGTGATAGCAAAACCACCGCCTCCTCCAACTTTGCTGCTTTTGGGCTTTTCATCGTCATTTTCATCATTTTTCTTTTCCGCCTTGGGCACTGGTGGAGTGTAAACCATAGCCTGGCTATGAAGGTGGAAAATAGAATCTATATTAATAAATTTAAGTGGGCGCATAATAATGGCACTTTACGTTTTTAGCTCCTCCTCTTTCTTGTTTGTCAAACGTAGCAGAGCCTTTCCCTCTAATATTCCTAACGACTTTAGGGTAGTAGAAGCAATATTTTCTGTTCCCACTATGGTCTGACGCATATATACTACTACAGGACTTTCATATTTGGCTAGTTCATCACTTGCCACTTGTTTCAGTACGTCTAATAAATTGACTGTTGATTGAAATCGGCCCTGTTTACGCGAGCCGTCTTCCAGCTGCACACAAATGTCAACATCCGCAACACTGCGTTTCTTATTGGTTTGCGACATTTCCAATTGGCAATTATTTGGCAGCCCACTAAAACGAAATGGTTGTGACAGAGATATCTCCTTGTTGTGGAATGTCAATGTATAATCCTCGCTGTTGAAGTTATGCTTTGAGCATAATGTTTCCAATACTTCAAGAAGTGTGGTATTTGGTGTTACTTTAATAACTTGTCTCCGTCCATTTGGAGCTAAAATTGTAACTTTGGATTCCATAACTAAATTAAAAAAATCCTGTGCCCTATGTTGACTTGCAAAAATCGAAAAGTTGTAAACAAATTTGCAAAACAAACCACTGACAAATGACAAAATTGACAGATCGAAATTAACCGGCCGTAAGAAAACAAAGTCGAATTTTTTGAAATGACAACGACGTCGTGCATTCATATTCGTCTGCAAAAATACGTTTTCTCGTAAAACAGAAAAAGGAAAGAGATTTTGCTTAGACATTTTGTTACCAATACAAACCCTTTTAATTTTTTTTTTTTGGTACATAAATTCTGGTTTATTTTTAAGATTTTTTTTTTGAAACAAAATATATTTTTTGGTTTCTCAATTCGATAGCACAGAAGCAAAGTGAAGTAAAGTCAAGTTCAAAGTCGGAACTTTAGTTTGACAATAAAAACTTTAAACGCTTCGCTTTTTATTGGTCGAGCAAATAGCGCTGTAAAAAATAGGTTACAGAGCCTTGAAACAAACAGCTTTTAAATGAATTAATATTTCAGTTTTGAGAATATTTCATAAAACCATAACCGTCGTCATATATATTTTTTCCACTT
>PGFW01024074.1:46729-63883 GCA_003123925.1 Haematobia irritans
TACTTATTAACATACATTACGTAATAAAACAATAAAAAAGAAAATAAATAAAAAAAATCCATCATTGTTTTACAGAAAAAGCTATGGATTTGAATAATAACAGTTGAATAAAATAATTAAATAGATAATAAGTAATAAGTATCGCTAGGGTATACTCCTACACCGTTAGTAATTTGCGGATATTTTGAAATTTATATTATTTACCATTTGATTATTTATGTATAGTGTTAACACCACCACCCACACCATTTCATCCCGTTTAAGATACCAATCCAAAAAAAAAAATATTTTTTATTAACTTGTATTAACCATAAATAATTTCAAGAATTTACTAAAATATATTTTTTTTAATACTTTTATAATTGATATCCTCTTTAATAAATGTTCGTAATTTTACTTCAATGAATTTTAATAATTATGAGATTATATATAAGAATTTGAAATACAGGAATCAGATTTCCATTTTTGTTCTTCTTTGGAGTAGTATCTAATTATGTTGTATGTACTACACAGAGGTGAGAATAAAAACAATAAATAGCGCAATATAATTTTTAAACATTTTCAAAAAAATTTAAAATGATAAACAGAACGAACTAACGAACTTTTAAACAATGGACCATATGTTTTGTGTTAACTCTCGCCTATATATTCCATAATACCACCCAGCAACAAAGCGTCACCAAAAAGACACTGCAAATGTTCTTTTTGCATCGGCGATGGTGCAAAATTGGCGGCAGAAGCGAGTGAATTTAACATGGGCTTGTTATGGACGGATGTCCACCATTTCAACAGCTGTTGCATTGAATTCGCATCACTCTTTAAGGTCTGATACGAATTCAGTATTTTTGAGATGTGGATTTAAAAATTTTGTGATATTACCTACACACAAAAAATTTTTTTTCTGATTCAATCACGAAATTAATTGATGAATTTTTTAATTGAAATGTCTTCAATCACAAAAATGATAGTATCAATTAAAAAATTAATTGAAATTCAATTAAAAAATTAATTGATACTATTTATTTTTGTGATTGA
Organism: Haematobia irritans; assembly: GCA_003123925.1. Classification (NCBI taxonomy): domain Eukaryota; kingdom Metazoa; phylum Arthropoda; class Insecta; order Diptera; family Muscidae; genus Haematobia; species Haematobia irritans. The sequence continues at coordinate 47,765 of PGFW01024074.1, forward strand.
TTTTTGTTTCAATTAAAAAAAATTGTTGAATCAATTAAAAGTTTTAATTGAATATTTTTAAAACTCAAGACTTTAAACCTCTATACTACGTTGAGTATAGGTCCGTATTTTTCATTCACCGAACCGAATTTTTTACTGTTGGATTATAATTAAAAGTTCTTACTACTCAGCATGAATTCAGCATATATCACCAAGTTGATGCACTGAGTGATAGAAATTTTAATTATATTCGGACAACAGTAAGAATGCGGCCTGACTGTAACAAATCGAACAGCACAGCTTCGCTCGTTAATTGGCATCATTATTTGGTACTTTAATTGACAACACTAACTAATTTTCCTTGAAGTGTTAAATTCTTTGGCTTTGCAGAATTTTTCCAACAAACACTGTTACTCCCACTTTCTGAAAGCCCCTTATACCACAGGTTACTTAAGCCAATTCTTTAAACCGTACAACGGATATGCATAGATCCCTGTCTAATATATAGTCGCACTTTAGTCCGAGGACTTACCTGTAAACTAGAGGATTTCGTGAAATCTAGACTGCAAAAAAAACAAAACTTTGCTTCAAAAACCTGTTTTACTCTTTCGTCAAACTGACAGCTAAAGTAAACTGTCTATCATGTAAAATGGCCGTTAATATCATACGATTTTTCTAAAAACACGCGCATTTTAACGATTTGTGGAATCTTGTAAATACCAGAAATAGAGAAGCAAGGATGTGTCGATTCTATAACAAAATATAAGTCTTTTTACCATGATGGATAATCAGATAATGTTTTATTGTCATTTATTCAATATGCATTACGGACAATACCGCGCCGAATTCTGCATTTATACGAAAGAAAGCACGGCATCATCACAGAACATGAGAAGCTATTTAGAAGCCGACAACCATATTTCTTTACACTGATGAAATTAAATTTAAATAAACCATACTCCGCAAAAGTTCTAATTATTGTCCCTGTCAACATTCTCCAAACTTCTTCTCCAGAGTACCAAAATGTTGCGTTTGCAGGTAACACCAGATGCTTTTTCGGCAAAGTGCCATTATCATGGCGCTTTTGTTGCTTACATTGAGACGTTTTCTTTTGAGCGGATAATGAATGTTGTGGGAGCACGAATGTGCAACAAAGACTTTTGCCTTCAAACGAGCGAAACTTAAACAAGAGAAGGGAGAACTCCGCGTTTAGAACTCTAAATACTTCCTTTCTGACGGAGGAAAATTCTTTCTGTCTCTAAAAAATGAAGCATTTGTCCGACAGTGTCGACACGGCAGTATTGGATTTGACGGACATTTAATGAATTACGAATACCAAAGATTCATACATCGATCCGTAAACCCTGTTTCTGCCAAAGAAACAAACAATTGCTCTCATTCCTGAAGTTAAAATTATTCCATTCATAAAATCTGTTTTATAAAATTCGATAATCACCAGATAATTTGATTCAAAGAAAAAATAATTGTTGATCTATCATCTTTTTTAGAATTCTTAAAAATGTAATCACATAAAATCGGAATAATAAACACTTAAATTCCGCTGATTGAACTCAAACATATATATTTTTTTGACTGTATTCTGATGATTTTCCTTATATTTTCAACTGAACAACTTCACTTTAATAAATGTTTCATTAGTTCCATTAGAACGAATATCATATACGGAAAGTATTTATTGTCATGATTTCAATTGTTCTATTATTGCATATATACAAATAATAAAGTTGTCATGCATAATTTGCTGTTAACTTCTATATCTTAACACACTAGAACATTGTTTCCAATGCAATACAAAAATACCTGTATATCTCAAAATAATAGAAAAATCAACGACAAAAAAACAACATAGCATAAATCTATATAACAACCAATTTAGCGCTTCATAAGCGACAACGAAAGTGTTCATTTTTTACATGCGCAGTTTTCGTTGTAATGTTTTAAAAATTCTAAAAAAGAACTGATTAGCAAATTCTTTGTTTGCACAATCATTTCACACTGAAAAAAAAAAAAACACGTAACAATAAATCGTTAGCTTGATTAAAAGTCTAAGGTATGCAGTTAAACGCATTTATCTGGCTTGATAACCTATCTCGATTGGATAGTTTCGTTTTTTTCCAATTTTTTTTCTGTTGAAACAAATGTTTTCAATTTGGTATCTATACACCAAACCCATGATCACTTTTAAACAATTGAGTAACAAGCAAAATGTAATCAACATTTTTGACACTAATTAACTGAAAGCGTATTTAAAATGGTTAAAAGTACAAAAACCCTATATATTTTAAAATATAATATAAAAAATATAATTATCGTCTACTTTAATGTGATTTTACAATTGAAAGTTCGAAGCATTTATTTTAAAACATCGTCTAGGAAGAAATTTTTGAACAAATTTATCATATAAATGTAATATTTGTAGAATGTAACTGAAAAGAAACACGAAAAGTTATATACTAAAAAAATAGTATTATATTGCTTGTAAGAAATACATTACAAACATTAAATACAATTTTAAGAGATTAATAAAAAGAACTCGCCTTTTCTATATAAAAATAAATAAAATAGTGTTGTTTATATGCATATAGCAAAAGTTAATTATATAATCATTTGGAATAAACTTTTTTTATTTAACTCTTTATTTTTACAACCACCGAAGAAATGGCCATATACAGGTTACAGGATAAACTCCAAAAAAAATATATATAAATTTTTAGGCATTAAATTTAACTTAAAAAAAAACAAATAAAAAAATAATTATCGACTGCTAAAAACTTACATATAATTACACCGTAATACTAAATAATATCTTACTATATATGGCTATACTACGTTATTCAACAAAATACCAATTATATATAAAGTATATAAAATTAAGGATTATTTTACTAAAAAAATTTGGCAGTTTCTCCTTATGTCGTATCTATGTTGAACGTCACTGATATCTTGTTGTCAGAGTAAACAAACCGAACAATTTTGTATAATCCATTAATTACATCTCATACAAACGGATGATGAAACTTTCCAAAATAGAGAATACCCAAAATTGATTCGAATTCGAGTGACTGTCTATCTTTCTATGTTTCGACGGTTTTTGGTTTGTCGTATCGACATACAGAAACAGGGCTATTAATAAATGTAGAAGTTAAATTGTTATTTACATCGTTTTTACGTTTCATATGATCAAGCAATATAAGGCCGAGTATTGCACCATTCTAGCGAAATTTTCGTGTATACCAAAAACCATAATAATTTTAATTAAATAATCAAAATATCTGAAAATAAAAATTTGACAAAATGCCAAATATGTACAAAACGTCAACCAAAACCAGGGCTGATGTACACAAATTTTAAACCAGCCAATCGCTGTTTAAAATTGTTATATATGTTCCAAATATTCCTCAAATATTTTTTTTATTATTTACAATCTTTTTAAAACTCTGTAGCGCACACCAATGATGTAATAAATAAATAGATTGCTAGCCCAAAAACATGCTTTTGCACAACCCTGTTAATTTCATTAGAACAGTTGCGTACCAGCTACGAAATTGAACCGCTACCGAAATACTATTACGTTAGATATAAATAGCAAATGCCAAAATTTCTTCATGAGGAAGGAGTAGAATACAAATTTTATTCACACCTAAAGGAGTTTTTGATGAAAATATCAGAGAGACTCTTATTGTTGTGAACAAAATTACTTGGACTATAATAATATATTCGAGTATCTTAGGCTGTTACAACAAATATTTGTAGTTGTTTATAGCAGATGAAAAAATTATATTAGCTATTTCAACTAACACAGTTTGCTTATTGCCAGCAGCGACTGTTTGTTCAAAAACTTTTAGCAAAACAAGTTGCTAATTCAGCAGCCATTAGTTTGCTATTTTAGCTGTAAAAAATGTTTGCTGTTTCATCTTAACGAAACGTTTGCTGCAACAACTACATGCTACTGTTGTCTCTTTTCAGCAAACAAATTCTTGTGTTTTAGCAAACATTGTTTTTTTTTAATCTTATGCTATTATGAGTAAACAAAAATTGTTTGGGCTGTATGTTTTGTTCTGAAATTCGCTGAAGTTACGCTAACGTGGACTGTATTCATTAATGTTGGTAGATTTACAATTACAAATCGCGACAAATAAATATGTATTTTATCATAATCATTTACAGAGTATAAGATTATGAAATGTTAGAAAAGCGCAAGATTTTGATATATTCAAAATAATAATAAAAAATAATAGTTAAATAAGTCTAAGAATGAAGTAATGGTGTGTTTTTCATGTATTGTCGATTTGTAATCAGAGTAATTAAATGTTGCGCAGAGAATGTCCCGACCATTGTAATTTCGGCGGAGGCTTGATATTTATAAATTTATGCACCGGTCGCGACGGCTTGGCGGCTAAGCCGATAAAAATTTGGATATTTTGTGCGGAATTTAATCCACTTACAAAAAGAGCAAATTGAGCGTTATTTTTGATGGTTATGATATTAGTTGTATCAAAGAATCTTACAAATCAAATTTACATATCCATTCAGAAAGCGAAGATTTGGCAACATTATATAGCAAACCTAATATTTTATTGAAATAATTTCTTGGCCCTCGAAATGTATGAAAAAAAAAAAATGTTTTATTTTGATTTACGACAATACAAAGAATGCCAGAAAGGCCAATAATTAGCGCATTGCTCTATAAACTAATTAATTATATAAAATCTAAAAGTAGAATTATTGCAGTTATAAATCTAATATAACAATTTCTCATGCGGAATGAATTTTAGAAAACGTCTAGAACTATATAGAGTGGCCATATTTCAAATAAGGCCAAAAATTAAAAATAGAAATAAAAATAAAAATATGGCTAACAGGCTTCAAATAATTTTGGCAGAAAATACAACAATTATTAATAACACTTTTTTTATTTTTTAATGTGTAAAAGCGCACTCTGCTCGCAACTGATACGTTAAGCCGATTTCAGTTTAGTTAGCCAAGTTAAAAAAAAACAACGGCGTTTCGGAATTACATTAACATTCGACTGCCATATTTTGTAACGAATAACATATAGCCCAAAAAGTCAGCGAGTAGTAAAAAAAATAGAATTATGAATTCTCTCTTTGGACGACCACGGTTTTGTAATTACAATCAAATCATTCACATTCCGAAATCACAAGATATCCGGAAATGACCAGAAAACCATTTGTTGTTGGTACATTAAAACCACATCTTTGCCGTACAAAACAGAGATAATTAAAATTTATCATATATGTTTTGGCTTCGTCCAAAGGAAGATTCATTAATGCTATTTTTTTTACTTACTCCTTGATTTGTCTGGCTATATGTTCATCTGTTTACAAAATATGAAGTCGAATGTTATGTAATTCGAAACGCCGTTGTTTTTTTTTTAACGGGTAAACTAAATGAAATCGCCTTAAGGCGTGTCACCTTTGCTGAGACCAGAGTTGCCGGCTTACAAAAACATTAAAATATAAAAAATGATGAATAATTGTTCTGTATTTCGCCAACAATTTATGAACCTATAGCATTACTATTTTTATTTTTTATTTTTAATTTTTGCTATTGGTTTGACTATATATTCTAGGACTTTTTCTAAAAAATTCATTCATACTTGTTATTTAATTAAATGATAAATTTACTTTAGATTTTTATGATAATTACATTATTTATAGAGGCAATGCGCTATTATGCCTGTTCTGGCTTCTTGTATTGTCGTAAATAAAATAAAAAAAAAAAGTTTTGTTTTTTAACTTTCGAAGCCACAATTATCTTCAAATTTAGGTTTCTATAATAATTTTGCAAAAAAATCTTTCTATTTATGAAATGATATTAGTTAAATTTTGATTGTAAGGTAATGCTTTGTACAAACATAAATAATCATATAAGTCCCACTCAAATAACCTCATTGATTTGTGTAATGGATTAACGATGTCACGCCACCAAATAATACAAATTTTTATCGGCGTAGCGCCCAACCGTCGCGCCGGTGGCAAATATTAATTAGTCAGCCTCCGCCTATACAAATGGGTCCGGAGATCAATTCTCTGCAACCAATAGTGATACGGATTCCAAATCGACCAACAAACTATAACAAACAACCATTTTTCTTAACTATAATTTAATTATTTTTATTATTATTTTTTTTGATTATCCATAAAAATCTTAGCTTTTTCTAACATTTATAATTTATTTTCAAAGCAAAGAACAATTTGACTTATGATAAATTACAGGTAGTCTATATTTGTCGCGATTGTAATTGTAAATCCTACCAACATACATGAATACAGTCACGTTAAGCGAACTTCAGCGAATTTTCAGAACAAAACATGACACCCAACAAATTTTGTTTAACTACTAATTAGCAAAAAATGTTTTGCAAAACAAGCAGACATTTGTTTGCTGGAAAAAGCAGACAACAGTAGCCTATTAGTTTTTTGCAGCAAACGTGCGTTAGATGAAACAGCAAACATTTTTTCAGCTAAAATAGCAAACAAATGCTGCTGAATTAGCAAACTTGTTTGCCTTAAAAGTTTTTGACAAAACATCGCCTGCCTGCAATAGCAAACTGTGTTAGTTAAAATAGCAAGTATTTTTATTGCTATAACAACTACAAATGTTTGTTGTCCAGCCAACAAAAATTTGTTCGTTTTTTTAACAATTAAAAGCCGCGTACTTGCACCTCTAGCGAAAAAATCTTCATTTCCCAATAAGAAATGCATTGCTATTATATGCTAACGAAAATTTTCGGTAGCCGTTCAATTTCGTAAGCTGGTACGCACCTCTAATGAAAATTAACAGGCGTTGTCAAAAGCATGTTTTGGCATCAAACATTTAGATTTATACAATCATTGTGATGCGTAAGAGTTTTAAAAGATCTGTTAAATAATAAAAAAAATATTTGAGGAATATTTGCGCAACATATATTAACAATTTTTAAAAGGCCGATTGGCTGGTTCCTAAAATTTGTGCTATCACACCCTGTTATATGTTGACTTAAAATAAATTTTTGCTACCGAAAATTTCGCTAGAGTGCCATACCGCTCTATATGTTGAAATGAAACCCTAAAACATGTGAATACAATAAACTTCTACAATTTCATACATACCTGTTTCTGTAAATGTCGAAAAACGACAACAACCAGTTAACCTCTTCCGCCACGTGCAACGACCCTGTCATATCATCCAAAAAAATATACCAGAACTCAAAACACACCAAACAATCCTTCAAAACCACCAAAGCAATAAACTGTTAAAAAAGAAAATTCTCATGAACTCAATTGCTCTCGGAGACTGAAAAGCCAGTTGCACTCGATTCGAATCAATTTGGCTTTCTCTATTTGGAAAAGTTCATATCGTTTGATGAGAGTACATTGCATTATCAAAAATGTTCGTTGTTACTCCGACAAACAAGATATGAAGTGAACATATGCCTCGCTCGCACCATTAAGAGAAATCGCAAAATATTTTAGTAATCCCCAATCCCTAAATTTTAATAACTGTATATATGCAAATTGTTTTATTTCAGTGTAACGTAGTCTTTATGTTATATGGAAGTAGTAATGATAAATATAATCTCTCAGAATTAGGAATGTAAATCATATATAGAGTCTTTAAAGTCTTTTGCAGTGACCTAATTATTTTTATATTTTGTTTTTAACCTCTTAACTGGTTAGAGTTCCGTCTGTATTCTTAGATGGTCATACCGCAAATGTAATATGCCGTATCATGCGCCATTTACCGGCTTGGTCATGTAAAATGAGTTACAATAGAACACAAAAGTATATCCACAAATGAATTTATTGTCATAATTATATTTGTGCCTATTCAATAGAGAGCAAACACTATTTTAGTTTTTTTAGGAAAAAAGCGGATTTTTTTTATTTAAACTTAAAAAGTCTTGTTGATTATAAAATTTCTATATTCAAGAAAGTTCTGAGTGTTTCACGGTATATATTTTACAAGGTATCGTCTCAGTTTACATTTTTAGTATTAAAACTTTGCTTTTCTTTTTCAGTTACATTCTATATATTACATTTATAATTAGGACGATGTTATCTAAACATAATGTATCGTGGACTTTATTACAATTATTATGACCATTCCAACTTATCTAACGCGACTCGGCCACATAATATGACAACATAAATAATTGTTCTATATATATTCAATAATAGGTTTTTGTACTTATCTAAATTTTATAGTTTTCTAGTTAATCTAGTGTGAGTGCACAAAATAAAAATAGATTGCTAGTTAAATACATGTGTGTGACTTAACTCCACACTATCTCAAATTGTTTTAAAATGTATCATGGGTTGTGTTATAGGATACAATGCTGCACAATTTGAATTCAACAAAAAACAAAATTTGAGGAAGAAAAAACAAACAACACAACTATTCCAATCGAAGCAAGTAGTAAATTGCATGCGAACCAATAAATGCGTTTTACACTGCCAGCCTTAGACTTTTCATTAATGCAGCGAAGCTAACGATTAAATTGTTATCTAGTTTATGTTTTTTCAGTTAATATTGTGCAAACAAAATAAATATCTAGCTCAGACTATATTATCGAGGATCTTTGTTTAGAATTTTTTAGAAAAATTACAACAAAACTTCGCTAGGTATTTATGGCTCTTGAAAAAAATTGAAACCTTTCTTTCTCATATATAAGCTCTAAAAAGGATTGTTGTTCTTAGATCATACTATGTGATTATGCATTATACGTTGTCTCGGTTAAGCTCTGTTATTGACTTTTTCCTCATTAATTGCCCAGATATAAGTATTTATGTATGCAGTTGAAAAACATGTTCTAGTGTTTTAATAGAAGTTAAAACAAATTATGCATACAATTTATATTTGATATATCAGATTATAGACAATTGAATATCAGCTTTCCACTATAATACTTCCTACTAAGTGATAATTCTTTTCTAATGGAACTAATGAACATTATTAAAGATGAATTTTTTACCTATCCAGGATTTGATATCATACAAAAGATAATCGATATCTATGCAGGAATACAAAAAACATATATATTGTTGAGTTATTCTACTCACGAATTTCAAGTTGGGATCCGATTTATGTGATGACCATAATTAATCTTTATTACGATATTCACAAAAAAATTTATATGCACAACAATATTTGTCTTTGAATCAAAGTTATTTGATTAGCTTGGTATTATTACAATTTTATTTACAATTTTTATGAAACATGAATAATTGTGTAACTTCAAATAAGAGCAATTATTTGTTCTGTTGCAGAACAAGGTTATACATCGATAGTATAATTGTTTAATTTATTCATTAAATGGTACCAGTCATAATCCAAAGTATCTCGCCGATTTTACGAACTTTGACAGAAGGCATATCATTTTTTAAGGACAGAACAATTTTCCTCCTGCAGAAAGGAATAACCATATTGAGCAACTAGTAACGCAGTTTCTTATCTTGGTATGTTAAAGTTAGTACTCTCCTTCTGAAAGCAAAAGTCGTGTTGCTTGGCAACATCTCGTCTCACACAACATTTCTAGTTATCCGCAGGCAAAAAGGACAGAGCGTCTTAAATAACAACACAATAAGCCGCGAAGATAATGGCACTTATATCGAAAAAGCATTCTTTGTTCTCAAACGCCAACATTTTGTACTCTGGGAGAAGAAGTATTGGAAATTTGACAGGAAATAATTAAGAATTTTGCATAAGTTTATTTAAATTTATTTTCATCATTTAAAGAAATCATTTTGTCGGCTTTAATACTTCTTCAGTGTTCTGTGCTGATGCGTTCTTCTTATTCTATAATGCAATTTCGCGGGTATTGTCCTAATGCATATTGGAAGTAAATGACAAATAAAACTTTCATATCCATCATGGTAGTTATTAAAACACATTATGATAATCTATTGCTTATAAAATCACACTCTATTGCCCTTCTCATATTTCGTATTTACAGATTCCCACAAATCGTTAAAAATCCAGCTGCAGTTTTTTGAGATAACAAACTTTGGCTCGATTCTAATTTTAACCGGCCATCTTTGTTACTTTATAGCACAGTTTATAGCCGACAGTAGCTTTAGCTGTCAGTGTGAACTAAAAAAGTTAAGAAACGGTTTTTGAAAATGTTTTTTTTTTTTGGCCCCAGTTAGATTTTCACGAAACCTTATTTAGCAGGTCAAGTGCCTCGACTAAAGTAAGCGACGTATATGGAGACCAGGGGATTATATGCAATATCCGTCTTGTACGGTTTTAAAATTGGCTAAGGTAACCCATTGTAATAATAACGGAGGCTCTTTCAGCAAAATGCAGAGTACCCCAACGTTGTTTTGCTTTGACCATTTTCTGCAAACAGAAAAATTTTAAACCACTTCAAGGAAAATATTCATGTTTCAATTAACAGTACCAAATAAGATGTTCCAATTAACCCTATAGCCTGTTGGTACTGTGACATTCGTATTTTTCATCACCGCCATTTCTTAAGCTGTTCGAATATAATTTAAACATTTCTATGCACTCAGTGGGCATGAATTCGGTGATATATGGCTGAATTCATGCTGATAGTAAGAACTTTTAATTTTATAATCCAACAGTAAAAAAATGTACGGTGATATAGAAAAACTACGACCTAATAAAGTATAATTTAAAGTCTTGAGTTTTAAAAAAATAGTTCAATTCAAAAATTTAATTGATTCAACAAAATGTTTATTACTAATGAAACAAAAATCATGATACATCAAAAATAAAATAGTATCAATTATTTTGGTTATAATTGACTGTTCAATATAAATTTTTTCCAATTGATTACTATCATTTTTGTGATGTGAAACACTTTCAATTAAAAAAATTCACTCAATTAATTCGTGAATATGAGATTAAAGAAAAAATTTAAATTTTTGCCATGTGTAGCAGTATGGAATATCACAAAACTTTTAATCCGCATCAGAAACACTGAATTCGTACTCACACCGTGTAAGAAGTGGGCAAATTCAAATGCAATCAGCTGCTCTGAAATTATGACCATCGTCCATTACAACACGCCATGTTAAATTCATCGCTCCTGCCCCCATATTTTGCGCAATCCATCGCCCGATGCAAAAAAGAACATTCATTGCATACTTTTTATGGTGGCACGCTTTTTGCTGCTGAGAGTGGTCATATAGTGGAAGATAATATAGGCGAAGATAACATAAAACTTGTCCATTGTTTAAAGCAGCTTTCGTCTCGTTTCATAGATTACCTTCATATAATTTTATCAAGCCTTAATTTTTTTTAAAATCGTTAAATTATATGCCCTTATTATTTGTGTTTTTTTCTTCACCCCTGTGTAGTATACAGACATAAATTAAGATACTCTCCAAAGGAAGAACAAAATGGATAAATGCTGATTCCTGTATTTCAGAGAAATTCTACTACTTATAACTTCATAATTATTAAAGCTTCAATTAAGAAGTTTGAAAACTTCACGACCCTACAATCTTTGTATCTAACAGAACGTCCGATATCCAATTATACCACAGTATTAAAAAAAATATCTATGTGTTGTAATGAATTCTTGAAATTATATTCATGGGTCTAATACAATATTAATTAAAAATATTTTTATTTTTTTCTGAGATATCCTTGCTTGTTATCTTCTAACGATGCCCAAAGCCGTACCGGTGCTTCCCACCCTTTGGGTGGTGGTGTTGTAACCACTATAAGCATAAATAATCAAATGAGCTACAATAATATAATTTTCCAAAAATATCCGCAATTACTAACGAGTACATGTAAGCGAGTTTAATACCCTAGCGATTGTACTATTACTTAGTATCATATTTTAATTATTTATTCACTGTTGATGTCGATTCAATTATCCAGTAGCTTTATTCTAGATAAAACAATGATGAATTTGTTTTATATTTATTCTATTTTTTTTCTTAATTGTTTTAATGTAATGATCTAAGCGGTACAAGTCTCAAAATGTTTGTGTAATGTCTGGTGTATATGTCTTTTATTATTATGGAGATTTCAAATAAAAATAGGAACTAATAAAATTTCTATTTAATTCGGTTTCCATACGATATTTTATCTTTGCAATTGAATGCTTTCCAAAAAAAACCGTCCATATTAACACAGCTAGATAGGTAAAAAAATCGAGTTTTAATACCGTTTGATGGATCGCGTGCCAATTGTAAGATGGATTATACCCGATACGTGTTTGTTCTTGAGGATTTTTTTATTGTCGCCGCGCTGCTTTCCTATAACATTTGGCTGTTTGTAGTTTCTTGTTGACTAACTTCTTCAGAGGCGAAGGCGGCTCACCCAGAATTCAGCATGTCGCGGTTTTTAGTTATGATAAATTATCGCGGCAATTTTGTTCTGGTGAATTGAAACTAGATTTGCTAGTGTTATTTTGGGATGTATTACAAAAACGAAATTTTTGGAAGGGGATCTTTGCGCAGTGTTCTTGCAGGGAAAAAAGAAGTGGAAAGACGTGGAGCGTGGCGTGGCCGTGTGTAATAACAAATTCATAGTTTACATCATATGTGTCTACAGTTGAGTGCTGCCCGATTTCATGTTAAGTCGCTTGACTATGAGGTGAATTGGAGCCTCTAGAAGATTGTCGCTTGAATTTAATGGTATATTTTCTTTCATCTTCTTGTTGGGCCTTTTAAACAACATTCAAGTCTGGCATATGTTGTTGTTAGCATGTAACATTAACCGAAATTATAGAGGCACTGGTAAAGAAAAGAACATGTTTAAGTAAATATATAAATTCTTAACTAAGCACAATGTCGGGAAAAAGTACAGACGCTGTATATAGAACATGATTAAGTATACATATTCAACTAATAAAAAAACACACGGAAGCAACTTACAGCACATATTAACAGCTGCGAGTCGAAAACCATTTTCTAATTGACCGTCATCGACGGTGTAGCAAAACGTTTTTTGATATCCGATGTCTACCAATATATGTTTGTGGTGTAACAAGTCGTGTTGTCTGCATTCAGGATGCTTGAAGATTAGGAGTATATAATTATGGGATTAATCGTCGTTGTGGTCATACGTCTTTACATTGAGAAGAAAAAAAATCTGCTTGAAAGTACTTTTTATGACATTTGAATCTTCCATAGTACACAGAGGCTCGTCACATTAGTATATTACATACTTGAAAATGCTCTGCGACCGCCAATATGTTAATATTTTATTGCGTAAAAAGTTATCGCACCAAGTTGCAAATCTCTATGAGAAAAATCAGGTAAATGTTCTTTTCGGCCATCAGGAAGTTAAAGACGCATATTGCTTTATGTTACAGAAAAGTAATTAAAATTTAAGGGACAGAGATAATTTATAGAATTACACATAAAACAAAAATATTGTTTTATTTATTTTATAACTCTCCATCGAAAGAAACACGATATTTAATCGCAAACAAAATCTAAGAATAGCATTTGAATAGTTTTTACCACATTTAAATTATATGTATGTATATGTTTTTCCGAAACTATTACTGTTATATTTTTAATAAAAAGCTATGTTTCAATGTTATGCATAAAAATATTATAAACGCTAGTACAAAATATTTGAAAACCTTCGGTTTATGTTTTCTTAAAATACATTTAAAATGATTATCAGATATGAACATTACTAATTTTATTAATCTACATGCGGGAGCCTTTTTGTTGCAATACTTTAGCTCTGTCATTTAGTTCCAATTCTCTGCCTAGGGTCTGTGCCACACTCTTTAAGAGACTACACAAAGGAATTCATTATTATCAAATGCTCCATAATTTAATTGATATTGTGTGCCAACTGTGATCAATTGTTCAAATCGCCAGCCATCGGAGAGTGGTTGAGATCATCTGAATGAAGGAAGAAAATAGTAAATGTATTAGATACTTATATGTAATATGAAATCCTAAATTCAATAATATTTAAAAGCAATATATAAAACAATTCTCTTAAAGGAACTTCATATCGAAAAAAAGTTAATAAATATACACGATCTTCTGCTCGGCAGATTTTGATGAAGTTTCAAAGTACTGAACAGGATACAGAAAAAAATTATCACCAAAATATTTCCTATTAAAAAGTTATTAAGTGAAGTAGACAATTAAAAAAATAACTGATAGAATATTTTTTAATCAAATTAAAAATTAGTAAATTTTAAAAAGATGATTTTTAAAATTTCAATTAAAATATAAATTGTCTCAATTAAAATATTTTAATTATATAAAACAATTAGTTTCAATTAAAAATATAATTGAAATGTTGTTCGCAAATAATTGGTTTCTTATGTATATTATTCAATTATTCATTAAATTTTTACTCAAATCCAACCTAGAGTTACAATCAGTAAATTCAGTAATATTACAAAGAATATTATTTGATGTAAAAGGAAAAATATAAAAAGTACAAGCAAAAATAGATTGTCTCAAAGTAAAATTTAATGACCACCCAAAGTCTTTATTAAAATTTGTAATTGGGGACGGATTTAAAAAATTAGTGTCAGAAGAAATCAATTATTTTTAATCAAATATATTTTATTATCTCTAATTACTTTGCTTGATTAATATTATAATTTTATGATTTGAAGCAATTTCAATTAAAAAAATTTATTGGATCAAATAATTTCGTGATTGAATCCGACTTTTTCTTCTACCAAAATGGTAGATTTTTTACTGTTTGATAGATTGTCAAAAATTTATTTCTATAGAAAATTTTGTCAAATTTTATTTCTGTAAAAAGTTTATCAACAATTTTATTTTCTATGGAGAATTTTTGTCAAAATTTATATTTATATTCTATACGAAAATTTTGTCAATATTTTATTTCTATAGAAAATGTTGTCAATTTTTTTTATACAAAATTTTATTTCTATAAAAATGTTGTCAATATTTCTGTAGAAAATTGTTCAAATTTTATTTCTTATAGAAAATTTTGCTCAAAATTTTATTTCTATAGAAAATTTTATTCATAAAATTTTATTTCTTAGAATAGAATTTTTGTCAAAATTTTATTTCTATAGAAGATTTGTCAAATTTATTTCTATAGAAAATTGTGTAAAAACTTTTTTCTATAGAGAATTTTGGCAAAATTTTATTTTATAGAAATTTGTCAAAAATTTTATTTCTATTAAAAATTTGTCAAATTTTTATTCTGACAAAATTCTATGAAATAAAATATTTGACAAAAATTTCTATAGGAATAAAATTTTGACAAATTTTCTATCGGAATAAAATTGTGAAAAAATTCTCTATTGGAATAAAATGTTGACAAAATTTTCTAATAGAATAAAAATGTTGACAACTTTTCCTATAGGAATTTGACATTTTTCTAGGAAAAAATCTCGACAAAAATTTTTCTCTAGGAATAAAAATTTTTACAAAAATTTCTATAGCAAAACAATTGACCAAATCTTTGTCTATACAATACAGAGATTTTGACAAAATTGTTGATAGGGATTAAAATTTTTGACAAAATCATATTTTTTTGTTTTGATCTCAGCTTTCACAAACCAATTGCGCAATTTGACTTTATCAAACTCACACAAGACTGCTTAACCCAACAGATGGAAAGAATGTTGTCAAATTATACATTGGGCCGAAAAGCCCCTATAGACTAGCAAGAGGCTTATTCGGACAATGGACGCACGTTCTCGGAAAGTAACATCACGTCTCAAAAATCCATCATTGTTTTACAGAAAAAGCTATGGATTTGAATAATAACAGTTGAATAAAATAATTAAATAGATAATAAGTAATAAGTAATCGCTAGGGTATACTCGCTACACTCGTTAGTAATTGCGGATATTTTGAAATTTATATTATTTACCATTTGATTATTTATGTATAGTGTTAAACACCACCACCCACACCATTTCATCCCGTTTAAGATACCAATCCAAAAAAAAAATATTTTTATTAACTTGTATTAACCATAAATATATTTCAAGAATTTACTAAAATATATTTTTTTTAATACTTTTATAATTGATATCCTCTTTAATAAATGTTCGTAATTTTACTTCAATGAATTTTAATAATTATGAGATTATATATAAGAATTTGAAATACAGGAATCAGATTTCCATTTTTGTTCTTCTTTGGAGTAGTATCTAATTATGTTGTA